>MU860300.1:0-31175 GCA_033296875.1 Achaetomium macrosporum | reverse complement strand
ACGCTACACAGTAGGAATAAAGGGACGTTCAGAGGAGAGTTGAGCCGTGGGGATATGGGAAATTACTTTCCTGCGCCTGAGTAAGGTCTGTTTCGAAAGTACAGGCTCGGCATCCTCTCGGCCCGGGGCGGCTGTGGCAGACGGGAAGGCAAGCAGAGACAGGGGCTCTTTTCAGCTTGGCGCAAAGCTTGTGTGTGGTCATTGGGTGCCGCCGAATATGAAGGGAACTCGCATCCGGTAGGCTTAAAGCATTGAGGGGTGAAGAGCTTTGAAGCGGGTAGCCAGGCGTGACACTGTGCAAGAGACGCCACGAAGAACTGCAGGTGAGTGACCTCGAGAATAAGGCTCTTGCTGTTGTAACCACCAATTCCCCCTGGTTACCCAAGCTGGCCATTCTCCTTCACAGGCACGAACCTCACCTTAACCCCCGCCATCATCGCCATGAAATAGCACGGCATCTCCTCCTCCCCAGGCATGACCGTAACCTGCAAATCAAACTCCCTCAACAGCGCCGGCACGACTTTATACACCACCAGCTCAGCGAGATGCCGCCCCGGACAGGCCCTTGCCCCGCCTCCCCAGATGAGATTCGTCCTCTCCATTACGCGCACCCTCGCACCGAACGCAACATCATCACCACCATCTTCTTCGTGTGGTAGCCACCGGTCCGGATTGAACTCGTCCGCGTCGGGCCCAAAGATGTCCGGGTTGCGGTGCAATGCCACGGGGTTGCAGCCCACCGTCGTGCCGGCAGGCAGGAAATACCCGTGCAAGCGCACAGCGCCAGCGGGTACTGTCCGGGAGAGGGACATGCCGATGACCGGGTGTAGGCGCATGGCTTCCTTGATGCAGGCTTGGGTGTACCGCAGCCGGACGCCAGTGTCGTAGGGTATTGTCCCGTCGCTGTTCACCGGGTTAGTGTGAGTGTGGTGGCGGACCTCTTCGACTACCTTCCGCCGGACGTCGGGACGGGATCCGATCATGGCCATGATCGAGGTGAGTGCCGAGCACATGGTCTCGTGGCCCGCGCCGAAGTTGGTCACGGCCATGCGACGGAGGTAGGTTTCGGTGAATTCGGTCGGCCGGTCCTTGTGCAGCTGGATCAGGTCGGCGAGGAGATCCTTGCGCGAGTTTTTCTGAGTGCCTGGATGGACTGAGTCACGGAGGGTGTTTGCTACTCGCTTGGATGTTTTTTGATAGACCGGCTGACGGGAGCAGATCAGTCGGAAGTCGCACATAACGTCTTGGGATTACCAACCGTGAAGAAAGGCTTGAAGTTCTTTGGTGTCTTGAAAGTGACGCCCCACATGTTGGAGAATACGCGGCTCAGCGTCTTGGAGAGGAAGGCCAGCTTGGTGATGGTCGGAAACAGACCGAAGATGCTTTTCCGCTTCCAGCCGAGGTAGCTCTGGGTGCTTGTGCCACCATCAGACCGGTTCTTGATATAGCCCGGGGACCATGAGAGCACCACAGCCCCAAGACACTCGACTGCGATGATGTGCATCCATTCTTTCAAGTCTACCTCGGCACCATTCAGGGCCCGTAGTTCGGAAACTGCCGTCTTGATGACGCCGTCCACAGCAGACTCGAAGCTCTTTACGCTAGATGTCGTGTACAGGGGGCCGATGAGTCGTCTTTGCATCCGATATCGTCTGATATCGAATTCGGAAAGCAGGTCCAGGGTTTCAGGAAAGTGGGCGTTGAGCCGCCAGTCCAGGGTGGGTTTGTTCAACGCCGTGGCCACTGAGGAAAGTTAGAATTGGTAGCAAGCCATTGGTGGGAGGTTCTAGCACAAGCCCTGATAACTTACAATAGAACCCTGACTTGTTGTATCCATTTCCCCCTGGCAGTAATCAGAGACGGAACCTTCAGGAGAGGAGGGAATGATAGGACGGGGCATAAGAGTAATACTGTAGATGTGCTTGAATGCCTCTCTGGAGTTGAACCACACCTCGTTGGGTCCGACCCGGACAATGGGGCCGTAGGTGGTGTGAAGGGTCTTGCCCAGCTCACGGGTGCGGCCGTTTCGCACATAGACCCCTTGCCAGATGTTCGAGAGAGCGGCAAGTCTCGGACCAGGGATCCCGGCTAAAGGGTGGAGCAAGAGACGGTATATGGCGATACAGAGTAGGCACAGGAGCGTCAGGGCCAGTGAGAGGGCCATTAGCCTGGCGAGCATTGCTCAGCACTTGTCGTTTGGTTATTCTCGACTGAGCTTGTGCCTTTGGCGCTGCCTGGTAGCTACCCTGCAGCAAATTCGAATGGTAAATGGAGACAGCATGCCTAACGTATCATTGTTCAAACGTTAGGCAGTTAACAACCCCGGGCTTAGGTGTCTGCGAAAAGGATCGGCGATGGGTAGTTGGATGTTTTGGGGCCCTCAGCAAAGGATTCAAAACTTTCCAAGGTTTGCGGATCCGGGTTAGGGTTTCACTAAGACTTTTTTTGGAGTCTAAGCTTGGCAGAGGATTCCACCCGTTCTTCCTCCTTTCGAAACTCCCGACGCAAATGATTGCCCCTACACAAACAACAGCCGCCTACTGCGGAGGCCCAACACTCAGGATATCCAAGCCGGCCTTCAGCTCCGACTTGGTGGGCATCTTGTGGAGCGACATGAGCTGGGCGCACTGGGCCATGGCCGGGTCCATGCCCATGCTCGCCATCGCCACCACCTCCTCGCCCTTGGCGTAGTAGGCCACCCACTTGCCCTGCGCCGGATCGCCCTGAAGCACCAGATCGTCCCAGCCGCTGGCCATGGTGTTGCCGCAGTACCGCAGCTGCGAGCCAAGAGCGCTCCAGAAGACGGGCGTGTAGAACTCGGGCGTGCGCGTTGGGTTCAGAATGTGGCTCGCCACCGCCCGGCCCGAGTTCTGGGCCACATTCCAGTGCTCGATGCGCACGAACTTGCCATTTCCCCCGCCAGGGCCACGGTACGGGTGCGTTGCGATGTCGCCGATCGCATACACGCCGTCGAGGCCGGGCACCAAGAACCTCTCGTCCACCTTGAGGCTCCCGTCCTGCTCAAGCAGAACCTCGCTGTTGCCCTTGAGGTACTCTGTCGCCGGCGCGACACCCACGCCGAGGATAACGAGGTCGGCGTCGAGCTTGGTACCGTCCTTCAGGTGGACGGAACCGACCATTGACGAGTCCGAGGCGGATGGCTCGGCCTTCACCACGCCCGCCGACATGTAGAATTTGACGCCTTTCGCCTCGACGCCCTTCCGGATGATGTTGCCCACCTCCTCGCCCAGGACACGCTCCAACGGCGCCTTCTCCATGCCCACGACCGTCACGTCGTTCCCATTCGCGGTGCACACGGCAATCTCCATGCCGATAAAGGACGACCCGATGATGACGATCTTCTTGCCCTTTTCCCCGATCGCTTCCACGATTCGCTTGGCGTCACGGACGTTGCGGAGGGTGAAGACATTGCCCAAAGAATTGAGACCCTGGAGAGGCAGCAGCCTGGGGGTCCCGCCCGTCGAGAGAACGAGTTTTGCGTAGGTGAACTTGCCGCCGGACTTGGTCGTGACTGTCTTCGTCGCAAAGTTCACATCAACAACCTCGTCATAGACGATATCCACACTGCCCGACTTGTACCAGTCCTCGTCCCGCCACTGCAGCTTCGCCAGGTCCGTCATCAACGCTTTGCTGAGCTTCGGTCGGTCGATGGGCAGGTAGCCCTCGTTGGAGATGAGCGTGATAGCGCCTTGGTAGCCGCCATTGCGCAAGCCTTCGATAGTGCCCAGCGCTCCGGACCCACCACCCACGACCACGACCTTGTCACCACCAGTCACGCTGCAGTTGAACTTGGGAAGGCGGTTTCCGCGCTTGATCATGTCGGCATCACCGCTGATGTATACGGCGCCGTCGCGCTCGGTCGCCTTGAAGACGGGCAGTTCGTTCAGGGCGGGGGCATCTTCGACATCGCCAGTCTTGGCGTTGAAACATGCTGTGGTGGGTTGAGACGGTCAGTCCAAGTGGCAGAATAACAGTGGCTGGCAACGGAACACGAAGAACAAGGTTACCTCCGTGCCACGGGCAGGTGAGCTTCCCGTTGGTCCCCAGGACACCCTTCACGAGCGGAGCGCCATAGTGGGTGCACCGGGGGCCGACGGCCTGGACCGTTCCGGCGGCATTGAGCAGCAGGACCTTGGCGTCGAGACCCTCCACTTCCACCTCTTGCTTCTCGCCGGGCTTCAGCGACAGGGAAGTGACCCCTTTCAGTTTGTATTCGCGTGCCATTTCTCTTGCTGGTGCTGTGAAAAACAAGCGTCGAATTTCCGGCCTTGCGACGGCTACGAATCGTCGGATGAGAGAGATGCGAGCAGCAAACGAAGCACTCGTCATCAAGTCGGTAGAGGAGGGGAAACCGAACGAGGTCGGACGAGGCCGGAAACGAATTGGGAAAGCACACCTTAGCAAGAGTTCATGCAGCATGCAACTGAGAGCCAAAGAGGTGCCATGCGAGTGGGAGTAATCAGACCCCTCTGAATGGTCCAACTGCCATCCCCCACTGTTGTGGCCCGTCTCGCCGTGAACGATTGGGGAAACTGGTGTCGTCATAGTGGGGCGCGCGGGGCAATCGCAACCGGTTGAAGAATGAGGGGCTTGCTGCAGGTTGCACTCGACTTCAACCTGAGCTGCCGCAAGGTAAGACCAACTGCTGAATGGATTTCTAAGACTCGAACAGAAACAAAGGGGGAAGACATTGGATCATAATAACCACAAAATTTTGAATCTGTGACTCCGACTTAGCTACATCCGTCTGTCACGACTCATTTCCTCGCTGTCCTTTCGCCCGAGCGGCCGTCCACTCAACAATTGGAATCTAATAGTTTCGGAGGCCACCTCTACCATTAGATGCAGGTATACATATGGCATTTAAAGATGCCGATGGCAACACTCGTCTCCCCAAGCAGACCGGATCTCATGCCTATGTTGGAGAGGAAGTGTGAAGCTAGCAAACGCGCTACTCTCCAGACCGCTACGTCGAGATTCCGGAACTTCCGCGCATGTCGCGTCGTCGTTGATAAGAATGGTGCAGTGGGCGGCAGTTAAATTTACGCCATGACGGCAGAGGGGAAGCCGCCACGCCAAGGCTTGCGCTGGACGCACGACATGAGCCCCCGCCAGCGCTGGCCCCTGGGGCGAAAAAACGCCGAGAGTATGCCTACCCTTCGCCAAGTCCAACTGCCGCTTTGAGCAGCCAAGCCTTCCAGTACCTGCCAGTTCCAGCCATCACGTCAAGCTGTCCCATGATATCGTGAGGCGGCCGACGGGCGATCCGCAGGCATAATGGCACCGCGATCCAGTCACTACACATGCACCGCCTAGTCAGTAAGATCAAGGGCCAACACAAGCGCGCATCTTGGCTTTAACCACCTACCTACCGAGGGAGCTGCGTCCGCGGCCGGTATCACCATCCTAGATTGCGGTTAGATTAACTCACCTACCGTGTCCGGTAGTTCGCCGTTCTGGGCGTTACCGTCTACCGCCTCCGTACTATGGCTCCCATCTCGGCAGTACTTGGCGCAGAGCTGGAAGATCACACATGCGGAACCCTATAAAGTTGTCATGACCGCATGAAGGCGAAAGCTTTCAACAGCACCTCCTGAAGACTTCTTAGGTGACTCAGGGCTGTTCCAATTGCCTTCATCCTCGGCGAACACCGAGAGTCTTTTATCCTCTGCCGAGACCCCCCCAACCTCTCACGGCCACTCATAATGGTTGTCCGCAACGCTGCTATCGCCGTGATGGCGGCGCTAGGGACCTTGACTTCGGCCAAGGAGGTTGCTGTTAACATGCAGCTCAAAGCGGAGCTGTACGACTCGGGTGTGGTCCATGAACGGATCATGACGTTGAAACATGTAAGAACATCTCACAGGGGAGGATGTCGGCCGTCTGTGGAAGCGGCAATAGCTAACAACAGACCAGCGGGTTTGGGGTGAACTGGCAGCGCAAGGCGTCTTCGACTCTACTCAGTACAAGACGTTTCCCCAGAAGAAGGACTACATTCAGTGCAAGGATGGCGTGGCAGCCCTTGTTCCAGGGGACCCGACGTCCACCTTCCGGTGCAAAGGCCTCGACCTGTACGACTTCAAAACCCATGCCCAGCTCGGCAGCTCGTCTGGAGCGGGAGCGGGGTCTTGGGGGTGGACCAGCCCCGACGGCCGGGAATTCGTTGCCATCGCCCAGGAAGATGGCACTGCCTTCGCCGAAGTAAGCAAGAAGGGGAAGCTCATCTACCTCGGTCGTCTTCCGCAGTATGACACAGCGGCCCCATCGCTGTGGCGTGAGATCAAGGGTTACAAGAGCTACATCCTCATCGGCAGCGAGGCAGAGCGACACGGTGTCCAGATCTTTGACCTCAGCAAGCTGCAGAGCGTCGACCCATCGAACCCCGTTGTCTTCAGCAACGAGAAGGATCTCGCTGGGTTCTACTCGGAACAGCTACCGCTCGGCCGGTCTCATAACGTTGTCACCAACGAGGAATTGGGCTACGGCGTCGCCACGGGCTTCCAGCCACGGAACGGCCCGCTGCGGGCCGGTCTGGTGTTTTTCGACCTGACCGACCCCTCAAACCCTAAGACTCTGGGCGGCACTGGCGCAGATGGCTATGTTCACGACGCCCAATGCTTGGTCTACCGAGGGCCGGACAAGAAGTACTATGGGAGGGATATCTGCTACGGCTACGACGAGGATTCCCTGACAATGTAAGTTTCGACTTGCCATTCCGACATGGAGACAACGTTGTATCCATCTAACTCGCCCTCCAGCTTCGACGTCAGCGACAAGCAGAACATCAAGGTGATCTCCAACACATCCTACGAAGGCTTTGCCTACACCCACCAGGGCTGGGTGCTCGATCCGAAGTGGCAGCAGTACCTGATCGCGGACGACGAGTACGACGAGTATGACAAGCAGGGTCTGGCCGCGGACGGATATCCCATCTCGTACATCTGGGACATCTCTTCCCTGGAGTCGCCCAAGCAGACGGGGCACTACAAGGGCTTGCGGAAGGGCATCGACCACAACCAGTTCGTCAAGGACGGGTTCGCCTACCAGAGCAACTACGGGCTGGGCCTCAGCATTCTCGACCTCCGTTCGGTGCCGAGGGACCCAACCGGAAAGGGGATCAAGGAGGTTGCCTACTTCGACATCCATCCCGAGGACGACCATCTCCCGGGAGGCGGCAACGTGACTTTCGTAGGCACGTGGAGCCACTACCCTTTCTTCCCCAGCGGATACATCGTCATCAACACCATGGACCGCGGTGCCTTTGTCGTGAAGCGTTCTGGACGGTGGTAAGCGTATTGCTGTAGGGTTGGTCATGCAGGGTGTAGTCAAGCACCTGGGCAGGGAGTAGTTCCAGACTTGGTTGACTGAAGGTACTCCGAGGTACGGAGAAGGTTGATGCGCGGATTGTTTGATGACGGAGCAGCTCAGAGTGGTGGACATACATAATAGCCCATGACCACCGTCCCCGTTGCCTTTCAATTGATACCTCTCTCTGGCCGCTTTGCATCATGTGGGAGTGACAGTAGCCCCTCTTATCCCCTCAACGCCGGCTCGCCCTCCACCACGACCATCCCGTGCATCCCCTGGTACTTTGAAGGTTCCGCCGGCCGCCAGCCAGCCTTTTTCAGGAAATCACCGTCTTCCAGTCGGAACACCTCGACTTTCAGCGGGCGGCAACACTTGATCATCTCCTTCTCGCTGTCGGCGCCGAATCCCCACAACGAAAGGTCGCCTCCGGGACAAGTGCCTGTGTTGTGTGTCAGTCAGTTATGATGCTTCAGCTTTCGAAAATGCTCAAGAAAGGCCTACTCAAAGCCATCAAAACATCCTGCTCAGCCAGAAACTCGATATAATCCCCCTGCTTCGCCGGACACGGATTCATGAAATACCTCCCCTTCTCATCCAGGCCCGTCACCTGAAAGATATTAATCACATCATGCACATCCGACTCAGCCAGCCCAAAGGGGAGCACCGCCCTCGTCAGATTCGAGTGGCAGTGGAAATCATACTGCCCGCCCCCGCTCAGCACCTCATTGATGTACGGGTCACACCGTGTCCCCAGCAAATCATGCACCCTCCCGCCGTGCTCGTCCTTGCCATACCAGGCCAGCGAGTCCGCAATAATGGTCACCAGCGGCCGCATGTACGGCAGACACGACCACAGCCGGTCGTAGGTCGACACGTGCGTCGCGTGCAGCTGGCGCGTGCGCGACGCCCAGAAGCGCTCGCGCGGGTTGTGCGCGTTCCACAGGTTCAGGTCGCCCACCTGCGGGCCTTGGGGGGTGCTGATGCGGATGATGGACCCGGCGGGCGCTTTCCACGCGCGGCCGGACCGAATGGGCAGCGTGAATTCCTCGAGGAGCACGCGCGGCGCTTGTTGGATGGACGAGTACAGCGCTTTGTCGACGGTCAGGGGCGAGCCGGCGGTGGGGAGGTAGGCCGGCACCGGAGGCGGGATCGGCTTGCGGTCCTGCAGCCGGGCTGCTGCGCCGTCGATGGCGGAGGCGGACATTGTCGGTTCGGATCACAGGGCTGGTTGTAGACCACGAGGGTGATTTAGGACACCCCGAGCGATACTCAACAGCTCACAATGAAAAGACATGCAAAATGGCGCTTCTCTCCTTATCAAAGGCACCCGAACCCGGAGCTCCATCGGGACCCATCGCTCAGCAGCCGGCTTAATAAACCCCGCACTCTTCCGGTTCTACGCAATACCAAATATTTGCCCAGCACAGTACGCTTCCATCTCCACATCCTCTGACCTGCGTGGAGTTGAAGCCCTTATAATTAGCGTCGGCTCGCATCGGTTCAGTCGTCTTCAATCCATCCTAATAAACCCATATCCCAGCAGTACTATACTGCTAGCACCCTCGAACCACCCACTCCAAGAACACCCCTCACACAACAGACGACACATGCACCCCATGCAACCCAATCGCAACAGCAAACCCCACCTCCGCCCGCCCCAACTCCTTCATGCTCCTCGCATCCAAACAAAGCAAATAACTCCTGCGCGCGTGCCCGTCCAGCACGACACTCAGCAACACCCCATCATCCTCGTCCTGACTCTGAGCCTCCGGCCGCGGCACAAAGATGGCCTCGCCGGGACTGTGGCCCTGCGGCGGGTGCCAGTACAGCGCCTCGCGCGTGAGCGTGTCCGTCTTGACGATGCCGTCCATGCCGACGGTGCTGCGGCCCCAGGCGGCGAGGCCGTAGACGTAGCGGTGGCGGCGGGTGGCGAAGCGTGGGTTGATGGTGGGTAGCTCGCCTGCGTGTGGGGCGGGGATGGAGAAGAGCCTCTCTACTTGCCCCAGTGGCCCGTTCAGTGCGGGTGTCTTTGTTTCAGTGGCGGTGCTGACGTTTAACTCCGTCGCGGTTGGGCTGGGGTCTGATTTGGGGACAACGAAGGCGTACCGGGTCAGACGGGCCCGGGAATTGCGGACGCGGGTCTCGTCGCCAAAGAAGTTCTTGGCTGCGTCGTTTCTTTGGAGCAGGACGTCGTAGTACAGCTGCGACAGGATGGCGAGGTTCGCGTATTCGACAACGTCGCAGAACAGGGTCGTTGTCCCGCGCGAGATATCCTCCTCGGTGCGCTGCTCAAAGGCGTTGACGGTGTGGAAGAAGAAGCCGGCATCCGTCTCGAAACGGGCCACGACGCCTCGCCCGTGGTGCCGGTCGACCACGAACCACTGGCACTTGTTGCGCGTGTCGAATGGCTCGATGGCGTCGAGGAGATTTCCCTCCCACGCCACCTTCAGCCCGTCCCAGCCATAGTGGGAACAGGGGATGCAGAGGACCACGAAGCTGGCTGAGAGGTAGAAGCTGTGGATGTACGCCGCCTTGACGTTGCGTCCGCCGCGGATCACGGCAAGGATCTCCGTCTTGCCCGTGGCGGCTCTGACCCGGAAGATGCGATATGTCGCTTCCCGGCCTGGTTCCAGGTTCCAGTTGAAGACGTCGCCGGTAGCCGGGTCGCGCTGCGCATGGGCGCAGGACATCGGACCCTTCAGGTCCGGGTGCAGTACCTGCTGGGTTGCCCGCCCGATGGGCTCGAGCGTGCGGGGGTCGACTTGGGTGAGCACCGAGTTGTCGGTCGTAAGCCACACGTTCTCGGGCAGTGCCGCTCGATGTCCGGTGCTGGCTCGGTCACCTGGGGAGGAAGAAGGACCTGCGGCCCCCAAGCCCGGGAAATTGGGGATCACGGCGACGTTGGGGTTCACGACGAATTCGTCTCCCTTTGCCAGCTTTCTCGCCCGCCACGTGGCCATCATCTTAGAGAACAGGCCGAGACAGGGGTCGCTACGCTGGCCGAAGGTCACCAAGCCGCGGTTCCCGTGCTTCCGGATATGCTCCACCCACTGATCCGACTGCCGCCGTGACGAATAGTGTACCGTGACTTCGCCATTATCATCCGGGGAGATGTCGAAACGGTGAGTGTGGGCGAGGCCATCGAACCAGTGGGAGGTATAGTAGGTCCCGTCCGGTGTTCCCTCAATCTTGTGCTCGCCCGGGCCCGTCCGGTACAGACTCCCGGCTACCCACTGAGGAATGTTGCCCAGAACTGGAATATTAATGGGTCCCCGCTCCTCGGTCAGACCTTCAAACTGTGTTGGACTTAGCATAGGTATCGTACACAGCAAGGCGCTGGGTATGTCGACTTACGCCCGCATCGTTTGGCCACTCGCTGAAGGCAGCCCTCACAAAATGTTGGACGGACTGTTCGAAATCGACCTCCTCCTCTGCCTTGCTTCGTCGCACTGGTTCGCCTGATGGTCTCTCTAGGCTGGCCATCCCGCCGAGTGGAGCGGGTTCAGCCTGGTGCTGGCGTGTAATCCCGTCTATTGCTGTGCCATTTCCGTGAGAAAATATTGGGGAAGAGGAGTTCTAATTTATCTTGGTAGGGACAGGAGTTCTCATGCCTCATTCTGGCAGGTAGCATGCATGGCTCATTGATGTTGGTTCCATAGACGTGCCTAAAGACGGCGCGAAGGTATGGTACGAGGCCTCATTGGCTGTGAGACGACAACCCTGCAGAGGGCCATGCAGCAGGTGACGCACGTCGTCGGGGTAAAACCAATCGAAACCCCACGCGAAGCGAGTGCGAGCCTTTCTTGACTCTTTCAGATGGCCCAACGTAAGCTATTCCCAGATCGGTCACCTTCGCCTCCGCCGACTTATTGGTTCTCCCCAATTCTTTATTGGCTTCCCTGCTGCTGGGCTCATTTCATCTAATTATTTGTGACGCCGAGAAGAACCGAACCGTTGACTCCCAAGATCAGGATTTTTGCTTCCATGTGTTCCTCCATGTCAGTCGCCAGCTCAGCTGGCGTTCAAGTAGAAACCAGAAAGCCCGAGGTCGTATGCGTTTATAGCCCCGGAGAGATTCCATACAAGCACAACGACCCCCCGCTCCGGGTCCGCTTTGGGACTGATGCAGGCGCCATGGTGAACGGCTTCCCCAGCAAAAGCGGCATGTATAAGCTGTAATGCTCCCTGATTGAGCTCGACTTTCTCGGCCTGGACCGGTTTGAGTCCGCGCTACCATCGTCTGACCCGGCTGAAGAGGATGCACTCTGCGCCAAGATGCGATTGCTCGATGCTGAATGGTGGCGGAGTTTGGATCCTCTGTGCGAGCGACCTTTCATACGATTCGAGTCCCCTGTGAAGAACAAGGTGCGCTTCATTGGAGTTGCGTCCCAAGGGGGAGTGTAGGCGCTCGAGACGGACTTGCACGACGGTTCTGAAAGGCAATTGGGAAGAATACAAAACGCCAGGGATATGGAGGAGAAGTGCAGGCAGATCGAGAGATTCGGAGGCACCTTCTATGCGGATCCGAGCGAGTGTCCTCTTCTCGACTTCAAATCCCCAGTTCCTGAGAGGGCCGCCATACACGTCCTGTTTGCCGACGACGATGTCAGCAACCAGACGGCCGCGCGCCGTCTCCTGGCGCGTCTTGGATTCTCCCATGTCACAACGGTCGGGAACGGCAGGGAAGCGCTCGACTTCCTGTTGGCAGCGGCTAAGGACAAGTCGCAGAGGAAGCCTGACATAATCTTCTTGGACACGGAAATGCCTGTGATGGACGGCTTCGAATGCACCCGTATCCTGAGGCGCGAGCTCCCGTACCCCATAATTTATGGTAATATCCCGGTTGCCGGCATGCCGTACCGTACGCTGCCGGAGGACAGGGAAAGCCTGAATAATGCCTTTGCCGTAGGCATGAGTGAGTTTCTTCCACGCCCCATTCAGGAAAAGGAGCTGGAGGAAATGCTTGTCCGGCTCGCACTCAAAGGCCGAGCCAGATTTTGGCTTTCGAAGTCAAGTGCCGAGGATGCGGGCCGAGATACAAGCATGATGCAGGAAGAATAGATCATTCCCTGTTTTTCGAAATATGGACCTGCCGCGTCACATCGCTGAAGACAGCGTATGGTGGACGGTGCCGTGTCCTTTCCGGAGAGGATTCAAGCACTGTCAACTTGGATCAAAGGAATGCACCTCACGCCGTCGGTCTAGATGTGGACAAGTTGGCAGATGGTGAGCTGGCTGGGTGATTGGCAAGAGTCTGGCAGTCGAGGGGGAGCATAATCATGCAGAGCTTCTTTTCGTTTTCCTTTCCTGCCATTTCTCTTCTTCCCATACTCTCTCCTCTATCACAATTACCATCCCTAGCCGACTAGCAAGCTACGACCGGAACAGCATGTGGGAGATATGGAGGGCGTTTCTTCTAGCTAAGTTATACTCGATACCTACGGCCAAAGACTCCCCTTTCAGCCGCTAGGTAAGCTATGTACAAGATCCGTCATACACGAAACGAAGAGCCATGCTTGCATACTGCAATTCTACTGATGTGTGAGAGTTTGCTTTCGTGCATGGCAATCGAATCCTGTTTATGCCATCCCCCTATCTCCGTCATTCGCGTTTAGTCACTGTATGACCATCTCCGCAAGGTTGCAAATGGTCGCTGCCGGTGCCGTCACTGGTGATATTGAGGCCGGAGACGGGAACCAGACTGTCTCTGGCAAAACGTCCCTTATGTCCCATGCGCTCTGCCCCTGTTATCGCGCAATATGGTTGCGTGACGCCGTGAACCCCATATATCGATGTGTTATATGGTGGAGATGACAATACATTTATGCCTCGGAGCATTGTTAGGCGACATGGGTTGTCGAGACGTTTAGGTCAGGGGCGGGCCGCTCATCTGGTGGCCCGCAACTTTGTATGTTTGTCTCTTGCTCTTCGCTGCAAGCACATGACTCACCACCAACCGCTATAAGTGACGATTGCGCTGGCACTGCGCTGAAGCAAACAAGTTGCAGATTCCCGGGATTACCGGGAGGCCCCTAGCACCGCCCATCTTGATCTAGTGCGTTGGGTATATAAGGATAATAGCCGTGGCACAACGCGGCTTCCCCTTGGCCCAATATTCCGTGTTAAAGGCCTCGAACGCTTTGATATTTGATGCTCCGGAATCACTCTGTGATATTTGTCTGGCTTCACCTCGACTACCGTGAATCTTGAACTATTTCGAAGGGGTATTTCCTAGCATTAGTTGGCGCAGGCTGGCCCTTATCTCTTGCTGTACTTTTTTAGTCCGAGGGTCAGCCTAGAAGTAATCGGCCTGGAGGTGCAGCGATATGAGTACTACGACGGGTGAGCGAAAGCTTCGACTGCTTTCCCTTGACGGTGGCGGAGTCTGAGGGCTTTCGGCTCTTTTTATCCTGAAGGTCTTTATGGACGAACTAAACTCGAAGCGGAAGGAAAGGAGTCTCCCGCCACTGAAGCCATGCGATGTTTTTGACCTCATTGGGGGGACTAGCACGGGCGGGTATGTTGCCTTGAAACAACCCACTCACCCGTTTCCGCTTTGACCTTCATGTTCCATCCAGTTTGATTGTGATTATGTTGGGCAGGCTTGAAATGGATGTTGATCAATGCATCACTGCGTACAATGACCTGTTGAGGACCATTTGGCGAACGTCGACGCAGATTTCCCATTGGCTGGAGCGGCAACATCACGGCGAAGTTCAGCAGCTCGACACTGGGGGATCAGATCAAGAAAGTGATAGAGGCCTGTCCAGGTGTGGCTCCAACTGACCTGCCCAACGATAACCGAGAACGCAGATGTCGTGTGTAAGCCACTCTCTTGCATGCTAGCGCCCTGCCATGTGCTGATGCGCATCCAGGTTTGTCTGCGCCACTGCGAAGGAGAACGGGTCCACAACTCGCCTCCGTAGCTACACCGTTGCTGGTGAGCTCGAAGTCAAAGCCACGATCATTGAGGCGGCATTAGCAACATCGGCTGCTACTAGCCTCCTTGAACCGGTCACAATCGGTCGCCTGACTTTCGTCGACGGCGCTCTTGGCGTAAAGAACCCCGTCGGGGAGGTCGAAAGCGAGGCCTTGAACATTTGGGGGGCCAAGAGCCTCAGAGCGGCTGTGAAGTGTTTCGTCTCCGTCGGAACTGGAGTCGGAGGTACGACACCTATCCAGGACAGCGTTACGGGATTCTTTTCGGAGACACTAGTACGCATCTCTACGGAGACGGAGGCTACCGCGAGGAGCTTCCTGGACCGTTGGCGAGTCCAGTATGAAGGACAGCGCTATTTCCGATTCAACGTTCAGCAAGGACTTCAGAATGTCGGTCTTCAGGAGTAGGAGCAGGTCTGGGCTCATCGAAGCAGCAACAGCCGACTATCTTGGGCACATGGAGCAAAGAGTGCAGTTAGAGAGGTGCATTTCCACGCTGTTGGAGCCGCAAGGTTAGATTATGATCTGTTTTGCCCTGTCGAGCTCGCAGTAGTAACGAAATAACAGGCCCGTTATTGAAGACTCCGAGTATTTTCGCCCAAGAATGCATCCTCGTTCGTGAAGATGTGCAATCCTTCCTTGACCAAGCCTTCAGTGATGAAGGTAAGGTTACGGATGTCCTACACGGCCTTCCCGGCGTAGGGTATGTGTTCCTCCTTGGCGATTCTCCTTTACATCGTGCGACCTAACCACCGTCTCGACATAGGAAAACAGTCATGGCTCGGTATTTTGCCAACCGGAGGCAAGCGGAAACAGCCATATTGTGGATTCCGTCTGGATCCGAACTGGAGATACGATCGGCCTTCTCAGAATATTCGAGAAACTGACAGACCGAGATCGAGAACCGCCAAATCACATCATGATAGTCGGCGAACGACTAACACAACTTTTTGCCCAAAACTGGATTCTGATTTTCGATGGTCTTGACGAGCCTTGAGCGGTTCAAATAAAGGCTTTCATCTTCCCTAACCTCCCTAATGTCAAAATCCTGGTCACTAGCCAAAATGCCAGCATCTGTGATCGGATTAATGCCAGTAACGTCATGCAGGTGTGCCCACTTACTGAGCCGGCCGCCGAGGAACTTCTCACCATCACTGCCGCAAGAACGCCCAATGATACTCAGGCGGAAGCTCTTGCGAGGAAGCAAATTGTGCGAGACCTAGGATATCTCCCTGTGGCAATATCCGTTGTCGGAGGCATCCTCCGCGGGTCCTTTGGTTCTCAACCCATCAGCTGCCAGAGCTATCTCCGACGATGCGAGGAATCCCGAGACGCAGATCTTGAAGAGAGCTTGGTGCTCACTAACTACCCTTCCGTGTGGACGGCGTTTGACATTTGTTTCGCAAACATTCAATCGGACGGCAGCTCCAATGCAAGGCGGGCTGCGGGACTCGTATTGTTCATAGCATCTTTCGAGGATGTTTCAAATCTCAGGGACTGTATCGAACTGTATCGCCTTCTCGATGATCACGAGGAATCGTTACAGTCTGGCAACGAAAGTACGAATTCTAGAGTCCTCAGAGAACTGCAGTTTTTGCATCAAGACTTCCTCCGACGATGCTTCGATAGGTTGGTATCGGCCAATCTCGTCACAGGAAACTGGGCCGAGAGCACAAACGACTACGTACCATTGATGGAGATGCATTCGTTACTCAAAAAGTGGTTTCGACGGGAACATTCAACCAAGGTCGACTCGTTCGCGCGTCCGAAGTTGTGGCTCTTGAGCTTCGGCATGTATCGGCAACTGGAACGAACTGGTGTTGACACGCACAGGTACAAGGCCCTCAAGTCTGAAATTCTGGTGGATCTTGAGCGACAAGACAGCTGGCCTGAGAGTACTGTGCTACCTCACGAGGCGGTAATGGCATTCATTCTAGCTTCGACGACTGCCTTCGCAGATGCTCGAGCCTGTCTGCCAGTGAAGGTCGCAGAACAGCCCGGGTTGCTGGCGTATTCAGACGACTTGCGAGCTGCAATCAAGGTTACCTGTGGCCGCCAAGCCAGGGATATCGACTGGACAACTGTGTTTGAGCAACTCATGGAACAATTGGGCCGTCAGATCAAAACTCTCGTCGATCTCGAGCCGTTAATGGATCCTCAGCGTCCGGTCGAGGAGCGTTATTTCGGACTGCTAAGAGATACGGAAGATGCTGTGCGGATCGCTTTCGGCTCGGTTGCTCCACAGGAACTGCGGCTAGGTGGACAAGGGGGATTGATCACAGAGTTCATACGTGAAACCTGTGGGAACGTCAGGTCGCGGCTGTCCACTTGCCTTGATTCGAAAGCAACACAGGAGGCAGCCGAGATAAGCTCTATGTCGACTGAAAGACGCCGGAGGCAACTCCAGAACTGGGCACAGACGTGGATTGACGATATATTTGAGATAGTTAAACGCGGACTCGACCAGGCACTCCGCACCGTCTGTCGGCTAGGAGATAATATTGAAGCTCCGAATGACGCCTTCTTTCCTGTCCTTAGACGCGTCACTGCTGACGTCGTTCGAGAAGCATTGGATGAATCTGGTGCCTTGGACGCGTTGGATGCAAGGCGTGAAGAATTGAAGGAGGCCCACTGGGAGCTTTCCATGTGGGAAGAGCTTGGACCGGACTCGACGGAGGCAGAGGAATTCTACTGGATCGGAACCGATGACGTACCACTGTTTGTTATACTTCGGGAGGTGACTTGGATGGTGGCCCTCTGGCTTTTTGTGGACAACGTGGGATCGGTGATCCTGGATTCTATATCTCAGGAAATCCAGGATACGGTTATATGGGAGCTGGAAGAATTCCTACTTCCAGGTTGCGGATCCAGACCCATCGCTCATGACTTGGCCGCCGAGACAAAACACTGTGACTTGGCGGCCAGGATTAGGTCAATGCAACCTACCAGCTTCGCGCACGATGGCGACCTCGGCGACCACGACGCGGAGACAGGAGAGCGCCTCAGGTCCGATGTTGACAGGACTTATGGGTGCGCACATGCGAGCGCTGTTCGAATCGGACGATTCCTTTACGGCGGTGACCAAGATGAGCCCTCTAGCGAAGTGGTAGTGCGAGAATTCAAAGATATCTTCGAATGTCGCCGAGCGCTGCATCACTATATTTTATGGGCCTTTTCAAGGCCGGTGGTGGATATGACGGTAATGTCAGCGTTTCATGCGATGGGCAGCTTGGAGAGGGACGAAGACCTTGAGATGGTCTGCTCTATCATAAGTGGTGTCTCAGCAGTGGCATATGATGAGGAACTGAGTACACTTCAGGAAGTTGAGAAAAGGGTGCGGAAGCAGCGATCTCGCGGTTACAAAAAAACCTGTAACTAGTGGAGGAAGGCCCCCCATTTTTTGGCCTAATAAAGAAGAGAAGGCCACCAGTTAGTTAGCAGTAAGCTAAGGTATTGACCTAGAATAAGGCTTTGCTAGTACTTGGTCAAACTATAGGTAAAGGGAGCACTGAGCTAAGGGTGATGAGTGTTGCATTACTTATAACTAGTTATGTACTTCGAATTTTACCTTACCTTCAAATAGACCCCACACTCACCACACTTGCATCGTGGCAGCCGGATCCTCTGCCGAGCTCGCCCAAATCGAGTGGACATGGCATCCGAAATCCGATATAATAATATCGGGCAGTGCGGGGAAAGAACCGAGGCAACTCACCCGCCACGACTGCCGGTTCGAGCATCATTGACCTTGAAAAGGTTTGAACACACCTGAATCCGTTCCCTGCGCTAAGGAACATTGCATGACAACACCGGTCCTGCTTTGTCACATACACCCCTACACGTATTGTCAAACAACCACCTCCATGATGCCTAATGAAGCCGAGAGCATCGCGGGAGGCCCCGTCGACGTGGCCTCCCTGATCGAGGAACACATTTTGCCCAAGTTGGATCCCGACTTTCTGGCGTACTATGCCGAGAGCCAGGGTCGCATGAGGACGCAAGGGCAAGGCTATGTCAACGATTACACCATCGACTACATCCGTGCTCACCCGGAGCTGACCCGCTCGCCCTGCTACCTCGACACGTCGGGGTACCCAAGGGTGACCGACAGCAAGTTCCATTCCTCGTCCGACAAAGATGTTGAGATTCCCGTGCGCATATACCACCCGGATCCCGAGAAGCATGGCGCTGGACCGTACCCTGTGCATCTGAACTTCCACGGTAACTCGCCCAAGCGGTACCTGCGTGATGTAGGAGGACTATATGGACTGACCGGTTGGCACAGGAGGCGGCTTCGTTCTTGGGGACCTGAACACTGAGGGTGCACTCTGCCTCAGCATGCGCGAAGCAGGGGTTGCGGTTGTTGATGTCAACTATCGCCACTGCCCAGGTAAGAGTGCCATCTGATAACATGCCGCCGGAGATGCGCTGACTTAGGAAGAAACTATATTCGGGAAATGCTTCCAGGATGCGTTTGATGCGCTGAACTGGGTGAGATGCGTCACACCGTCTACTGGGGCAGATCTGGAACTAACTGTAGAATCAGGTGCGAAGCTCTGCTGCCACACTCAACATCAACCCGGACTCCGTCTCCATCGGCGGCATCTCGGCAGGCGGACACATCAGCATCGTCCTCCAGCACATGGCCCGGGACGCCGGCATCCCGCTGAAGCTGTGCATGGCGTCGGTCTGTCCATCGACTGACGGGCTGAGCTACAAGTACTACACCGACTCTCCGTTCCCGTCCTTCCACGAGTTCCACCGCGGGCCCGTGCTCCCCTGGGAGCGCATCAAGTTCTTCGGCCGGATGTGCATGCCGAAGGACAAGCTCGCCGAGCTGCGCAAGCTGTGGCCGGACTGGTGGTTTGCGCCGCTGCGCGCGCCCAACTCCACCCATCTCTGCGACACCTTCATCCGCACGGCCGAGGCCGATCCGCTGCGGGACGAGGGCGAGGCCTATGCGATGAAGCTCGTGGCTGGTGGGAACAAGGTGACACTGAAGCGATACCTCGGGTGTCCGCACACTTTCATGTACATCGATGCCATGAGGAAGAAGCACGAGTATGACTGGGACGCCATCGCTGCGCTCAAGGTCGCGCATGGTCTCAAGTAAGGTTGGGGATACTTGGTGGAGGGGACTAATTGCAGCTGTTATGTTTCATGCACGCATGTGTTTGACAATAAGTCCCCCTTCCATTGGGAAATCCTGAAGCGCACGGCTTGACAATGGTTTCGCTTCCCAGGTTCGTGGTTCGGCTGTTGAGAACTCGTTGGGCGTCTGAAGGACGATCCGACCCTCGCCCTAGGGGTTAAATAAGGGACAGAACCTACTAACTACATCAAGATTGGCGAAATTGCCAATGTTGCCAAACCCGCGGGGGGTTGCATCGCCGCTTTATTAGGAGGCCTTAGAAGTACACCTGTCCCACGGTTCTGAATCCTAGCGCGGTACTTAGGCCCACATCTTTCCGGTTTCCGGTTAGCCACTGATACAATTTGCCACCAAAGTCACTTTTCTAGCAATTTCTATGGCAAAATACTTCCAAGATAAATCCCCACAGAATCCACAGCTGGGTTCATCCCTCTTCCAGATCCGACTGCACCGACCGAACCGACCGCATTTTGAAGCTATCACTAACTGCATTGGCCAGCCATAGCCATCTTCAACCGCAGTTTACACTGCAAATTGGCCAGCCATCTTCGACTGCGTTGGCCAACTATCTTCAACCGCTTTTTACACCACTTTTTACACTACTTTTTCCACACATCTATGCATATCAACGCATTGCTCAATACCGTTACAAACATCCACAATTCACCATGCGCCCAGCGATTTTACCTTCTTCAACTTCAACGGCAACACTCACTGCAACGGCCAGCCGGAGCGCCAGTTTACCGTGGCTTACGCCATTCAAAGCCGTTGACCCGCGATGAAAAGCTCGAAATCCGGACCCTCCGTAAGTTCAATGGCTGGGATTACTTTCAAATAGCCAGAGCCACCGGCAAAACCTTCCACCAAGTGCAAGATGCCCTCCATGGCCCACTGACACCGCAAAGATCCCGATGCCGTCGCAAGCCCCAGATCAGCACGCCCGAGAAGAACGCCTTAGTAGAATTGCTCCTTTCCGACCCGCTGATACGGAAGCTCCCATGGGCCGATTTGCGGTATTATATCCCCGGTTTCGAGCGCTACGGAGAGCGCGCCATCACAACGGCGTTGCGATCCCTCGGCTGGAAAAGGATTAAACAACGACGGCGCGTCCAACATACCCGACGGCAACGGGCTAACCGCCTTGCCTTTGCCCACGAGATGCTTCGGCTACTGCCCCGGCCGGAAGATTGGGAGGATTTCCTTTTCTCTGATGAAACGTGGGCCACTAACAGCCATATGTGGAAGCAGTGGCTTACGATCCATGACTCAGAGGATCCAGAAGCGTGGGCTGCGCTCCGTCAGAAGCCGCATGGGTGGATGTTCTGGGGCAGTTTCGCAGGAGGCACCAAGGGTCCTTGCTTCTTCTGGGAGAAGGAGTACGGTGGCATCACAGCTGAAAAATATCAACGGTTCATCATCCCGTTAGTCTATACATTCATTGAGGAACAAAGGGCTCAAGGAAGGAACTTGGCTTTCCAACAAGATAACGCGTCAGCCCACTCGGCCCGATCAACGAAGGCACTGCTGGGAGCTCTGGGAATCCACGTGGTTAGATGGCCTACGCGAAGCCCAGATTTGAACCCTATTGAAAATGTGTGGTTTTGGATGAAGGATTGGATTGAACGCCACTACGATGTTGAGCGGTTGGATCTTCCTGGGCTCCGACAGGCTGTTCAGGCTGCATGGGATGCAGTCCCCGAGGATTTTCTTCGAAGCCTGGCCCATTCAATGCCAGCCAGGCTGAAAAAAGTGATCGAGGCCGAAGGAGGTTTGATTCAGTACTGATACTTTTGGTACAATAGAAAATGCATGGCAATGGAAGTATCTTGACTTTCTGGGCCCCTGTTATCCCTTGACTGTAAGAGGCTTAGAGGGTGGGGCAAGTACCGCGCTAGGATTCAGAACCGTGGGACAGGTATAGTACTGAAAATGGGGCGAAATGGCGGCAGCGTAGGTCGGCGGCCCACGCCGCCCTCAGACAGAACGCCGGGTGTGACCTCCCCTGACCCACTTGACGACCGCGTTCGGATACGCCGACAGGGCCTTTGTTGATTGTCCTCTAAAACGGACTTCTCATGAGAAAGAATGGGAAATATTATTCCTCATCATAGCAGTGAGTTGGGTCTCTTTTGGGTCAGTCAGCCTCAAGTGGTTGGTGATTATACTGTGCTTCCTTCACTACTAGTACGTTAGTACTACTACTAAGACACCAAGTTGCTAGGTCACCGAGCGTTACAGTTCAGGACTGCTAAGCTTACCTCCACGTTTCGGCCACGGCTCTTGGCACTGTATACCTGTTTCGAGGGGGGACACAGCTCGTATAAGTGCAGTTTCTGCGAATTCTATTGCACGGCAGCTAAGTGGGGACAGAGTCGAGAGATCGATCGAGACGCTCATCGCAGCAGACAATGACCGCATTATCACCGCCAGAAAAGCTCGATAGAAATACAGCAGCTCCACCTCCCCGGCCTTCTTCGTCCTGATTTCTTCTTTATCTTTACAGCGCAACAATTCAACACAGGCCCATCTCCCTATTCTTCCTCCACCACTTGAGTTCCATCATCCACTCCCACAATGGGCCTCGCCTTGCTTCTTCCCACGCTGCTCGCCGCATTCCCTGGGATGCGAGCAGAACAAATCTTCACCAACCGCGGCACGCTATCCGGCCTCGAGACCCAAACCGAGCACAACGGCGAGCTGAAAGAATCCACCTCGAGCTTCTTCGACCAGCCCCCCGCGCTGCTCATGACACAGACCTTCGACCCGTCCTACACAGGCCGGTACCACTCCGAGGTGCACATCCCCAACGCCTACCGGCACGGCGACACCCGCTTCTACGGCTTCGCCTTCCGCCTGCCGCCCGACTGGCAGTTCGACCCGCCGCAGAGCTACAACCTGGCCCAGTTCATCGCCCCCTTCGACAAATGCGACTCCTTCATGCCCAGCACCATGTTCTGGGCCGAGGGCACGCGCCTGTTCACGCGCGCCAAGTCGGGCAGCGTGTGCGACCAGACGACGAAGAAGTTCCCGCTCGAGGGCGTGACGCTTACGGCCGGGGATTGGCACACGGTGATCATCGGCGCGTCGTGGAAGAGCAATGCGACCGGGTTCTTGCAGGTTTGGTTGGATGGGAAGCAGGTGCTGGATAAGCGGAATGTGGCCACGACGGTTGCGGAGGACGTGCCGTTCCAGTTCCGCGTGGGGTTGTATGCGAATGGGTGGCATGATGATAAGGGGATGAAGGGGAGCCAGGGGTTCCGGCAGGTCTTTTATGACAAGGTCGCGATCGCGACCACGAAGGACGAGGCGGATCCTGAGAAGTGGTGAGCGTCGCAGGGGATGGCTCGGTGGGTGACAGCAATCGGCCTTAAAAGGTGTTGGGATCACTAATAACTCGGGACACTTTATTCTGGGACATCAGTATGCGCTAATTGCCCTAGCTCTGCATGTTGTCACTGATAGGAGACGTTGGTGCATGGTCGTCGACCACGAGCGTTCCAGGACTCCAGATGCAGGAAGGAGTTGGAGGATTTTGCTCCCTGCCAGAACTCCTTGGAGTCCATTGTATGGGAGAGATTCAACGAAGAATCCGTCTCTAGGTAATATCGGTTTCCCGAGGCAGCCCTCATTACTTTGTAGGTAATGTATTTGCAACCAGACCACTTCGTCTTTCCTCCAAATTCCAAACCTCTTCCCAGCTCCGTGAAGAGAGTTGAGAGGTCCTTCAAGCGCATGCCCCAGGAAACCGACAGATCAGGATGATGGATACTGCTCCCCTTGATCCCACTACTTAAAGTTAGCTGCCGCGGCCTTCAGGCGAATCCAGGGGTCATCAGATACGGGAGACCTTGAAACCATGGCTGTACGTACGTGTTCAGCAATGCAGCTAGCCTCCCACTGGAACCGATCCACAACCTCTCCGATTCCGCCAGCCCTGTAGTTGACCCACGACATATTGCCCTTGATCGTCGAACGGAGATATGTATGTTGAATGTTCTGCCAGATAGGACTCAGAATGCTCCAAGCCGCAGCCGACCCGTTGCGAGTCATAGGATTGTGGTTCTTTACAGGGAGGTGCATGTTAGTGTGTTCTTGCATTGCCACATATTCCGGAGGGGAGATATACGATGTAGTCCTCGGCAATGTACTCGAATGTCTTGGTGATGTTCTTGGACTTGCCGACAAAGGCCTCTACGAAGGCGGCGAAGCGAGCCTCAGTCTCATTCTGCGAAGGGGGGGATTCATCCTGACACATGGAGGTGGCGCTCTCATTTGCCGGGTAAAAAGAAGGACTGTGGGTTGTCCGGCGATGGTGGCATTGCTGGTTGGAATCGCAACCGCGGAGAGCGGCGCGGCGATGAAGGCTGCGAGGCAACTCAGCAGGCGCATGTTGGGACCGTCAAGAAGCTTGCTTCAGGTGAGAGAGGAGGGCATCGGAGAGAAGAGGGACAGTCTGGACGATATATTCTTGAGAATGCAAGCCGGGATGCCAGCGTTGCTCTTGGCCAATTTAGAAGGTATCATCCCGTCGTATTTTCCCATACCCGGATCAAGGCGGGCCACGTTCCATCACCATCATAACATGGAGTGCTATGATCCTTGGCAATTATTTTAGTTACCAAACGATATGCAAGCGGCCCACGTCCTTCCGGGGCCTTGGTAACTCCATTCATTCCCAGTCCACGACGCGGCGTTTTGGCGCAGTTCGTGTACAGTACATTCCCGTTAGGACGAAGGGAAGGTAAGTTCATGAGGACTGATGAGATATTCCGTATACAATGAACTGAAGAGACCAGAAGATTGCAGTCGAAAAGCCATAAACTGTCCATGAACAATGCCGACTAAAGTAGCCGAGGATTCCACGACCATCGTTCATTGCACCAAAGCCACACCGGCTGTTCAAACGGCACTGTGCTCCCTCGCCTCAGCCGTAGGGTGCTTCTGGTCGACGCTGGGCCTCTCATAGCCCTCCCCGTGGTGCACCACCTTCTCGACAGCGGCAACGGCCTCGTCGGCCAGCCGCTTGTCCTCGAAGACTGGTGCATGTTAGTCACATGTATCTTGTATGTTCTGTGGGTGGAGAGTGAAGGAGGTTGGCAACGTACTGAAAGCGAGCTCTTCCAGGGTGCGCCCGAAGGTCTCGGGGAACATGAAGTAGACAAAGACGACCTCGAAGGCGAGCCAGCAGCAGTACGAGATGAGATACTTCCAGCCGACATCCCTGAGACCGATCGGGTTGACAAAGGTGGTGAAGAAGCTGGCGAGACGGCCAAACAGCTGGAAGACGGCGATGCCGCTGGAGCGCTCGGCATATGGCCACACTTCGACCATGTAGGCTGCGCGTGCGCTGGTCAGCATATGCGCATGCAGACTTTCTGGGCTTGATTTTGGGAGGATTTGGGGGCGACTCACTGTAGGTCAAGGCGTTGTAGCCCATGTTGTAGCAGGGCGAGTAGGCGTAGATGAAGAAGAGCGTGGCGATATTGGCGGCATTGTTCGGGGTGCCCGCCTTCTGGGCTGTCTGGGCCTTCTGCATCGAGATCGTCCATGCGATGTAGCAAAGGAGCAAGCTACACGTGCACATCAGGTACATGACACGCCGCCGGATCCTGACCACGAGCAGGGACACAATGACGCCGCAGAACAGAGCCCAGCAAGCGATGGAGACATTGATCTTTTGGACCCAGGTCGATTCCTTGTATCCGATCATCTTCAGCAGGTCGCCAAGATAGTACCTGTATTGGAGCACATGATGAATTAGCCACGGACCCAGGCAATCTGGTGAGGCTTTAGCAGGGCAACCTACGAGATCAGGGTGTTCCCGGACCATTGGGTGAACAGGCCGAGCATTGAACTGATAAGCAGACGGCGGCGCATGCCCGGGGTCTTGACAAGGTCCAGCCAGGACTTCTTGGCTGTCTCCAACTCGAGTCGAATGGTGGCTTGCATCTGGGCGAATTCGGCAGCGACGAACTCCTGGCCGCGGTCCCCTTCTCCGTGGTACTTGGCGAGGATCTCCCGGGCTTCCTCAGCACGATCCTTGGTGATGAGCCAACGGGGGCTCTCCGGGAGGAAGAAGACGAAGACAATTTGCAGCAGCGAAGGGCAGATCTGCAGGAGCGAAGGGATTCTCCAGCCCCAGTTGGTCGGGATATTGTTGGTGCCGAAGCAGATGGCGGCGGCCACGATCTGTCCTATGAAGTAGGAGACGTTGAACAGAGAGGTCAGGACGGGCCGTTCCTTGGGGTACGCCAGTTCGCCGATCAAGGACGAGCCGGAGACGATGCAGGTTGGGATGCCGAAGCCGAGGATCATGCGAGCAATGATATACATAGCCACATGCACGGAGAAGCCCTGAATCAGCGCGCCAATGACCATAATGAGAGAGCCGCCGAAGATGGACCAGCGGCGGCCGAAACGGTCGTTGACGATGGGGATGAACGGCAGCGACAAGACGGCGCCCAGCGAGTAGGCGGCGGCAATGATCCCCTTGAGGGAGCCTTGCGGGTCGCCGAAGTCTGGTGAAAGGGTCAGCCGGGCCAGGGTCTCGCCAGACATGGCTACACATCCCGAGATTATTGGCGTTGAGAGGTCACTTACACTCGACCCAGGCCGGAACAATCTGAAGGGCGTTGATCATTTGGGAGTCAAACCCCGACGTCAGCTCGATGCCCATGCATGTCGGGAAGAGCATCAGATAGAGGTACAAGAGCTTCGGCTTCTGGTAGAACAGCTTCTTGTCCTCGTTGGCAATCCGCGTGACGATAGGGTCGGATTTGCCCTTTTCGGCACTCGTAGCTGCTCCGATCGCCATGGTTGCAAGTGCGCAGGTGTTGCCGTCCGCCTGTTGGCCGAAGATGTCTGCGACAGAGCCGTGGATGGATGGGAGAAAAGAAGTCCACGGGAAGGGCAAGAAGCCCGCTGGGGCTTGATGGGAGGTTGTGACATTTTAATTCTAACCGCGTTCGCGGAATCCGTCCAATCTGGTTCTGGGCTGCTGAGGGTGACCCAAGTCGCCGGGATGCTGGATGCTGGTCCCCATTCCCACGTCCCAGGAAAAGAAGACGGCAATCCGCATGGTGCTTCCGTCTCCCGCGTGTCAGCCTGCCAGCGATGTCTGGGAGCAACGGTGTAACGGGGCCCGCGCGGGTTGACAGGGCCAAGGATGAAAGATCGCATCAGGGGGGCATCTCGAGCCGTGTCTGGGTGTGGAGTTGGAGCTGCTCGGAACTACCCCCGAGCCTGTCTGTTGGATGCTTCGATGTTGTGATGAAAGAATCGGGGCAAAGTTCCACCTCTCCACATTCCACAAAGGGCATCTGACTGTTGGTTGCGGTGTCCTTCGTCCCGAGCGAGCTCCCCGGGTTCCGAGTGAGTAAGACTGCGAGAGCGATGCTGCTCGGCAACTTCGCCAACCAAGAGGTCGAAAGAGGGTCTGGGGAAACCGGTACCGACGCTTGGCAGGTCCTTGGCAGGCGCGGGGGGCGCATGCAAGGCTGGCCGCCTCATTGCCGTATTGGAGGAAATGTGCGGGGCGCCTAGGTCTTCTCCGCCGGATAAATAGGATGAATACGACCCTGCCATACTACCAAGAGCCCAAGACGGGATTTTCGCAATGTCGTCCCGCTAGCGCGAGCTGAGCACCTTGCTCCTTCCACACTGGGCTGCTGGTTGGACCTTTGTTGCAAATTCGTCTCATTCGTCTGGTCGCTATCGGCAAGCTTGCCATGTGTGGCCTCGTCCTCGTTTCTTGGAGTTTTCAATCGGTCCGGGAGCAAAGCAACAGAGCCACAAGGCCATCAGATGACGATAGCCAAGAGGAAAAAGACAAGGACAAGTCCGAGGCGCCTCCATGTAAGTTCCGATGGGCAAAGTGCGAGCACATCGGACTTTACAACTCGCAGCGTTGCGCTTCATACCCGCAATGCCACGGCCCGCGGGACTCTCCATGCAGTGTACAGGTACACATGCGTTGCGGTTATATTGACAAGTCACCCTCCAATGATGCTCATCATCCCGCAGAAAAGCTCTAATTTAGGCACCCAAAGGATCGGGTCCGCTTCCTTAATAAGTTCTCACGTCTGCAATATGGACATGCGGGGAGGATGACATCGCTGACTGCCTCGATGATCGTCCAAGGTCTGTCGCCTTGGTTATCAACCCAAGCACGCGGATTTGCGTGAGTCCTGATTGTCAAAGAGGCCCTTCTATATAGAGTCAGTCGGAGACAACCGTATGACACGCCATTACAGAGTCGACGCTAATAAGGAAGCAACCGCGTCCCCGGAACATCCCGGTGTTGAAACAGCCCGGAGCTGCCAGATTATCCATCTCTCAGCACGACGCGCCAAGAACCAAGGCGAATACTTCATTGTACAGGGTTGCTTGGCTTGAACTGTTGGGTCGCTGGAAGGGGAGCATAGAAATTGCCAATGGCTTCGCCGTGTTGATATAGATGAAGTCTGCACTCCAACCTGTAGCTGGGCATCGAAAACAGCCTTTGCATCGTCGGAACGTCGGACTTATGGACAATTAGCCAAATACATTCAACGCTTGGTCAGAGTTGAGTACTAAACCGAGTTGTCAAGTGCCAGCCGAACTGAACTTGTCATGTCCCCGGTAGTATTGTACATTTACGAACCTAGGGACCTAGCACGCCCCGCCCTTGCATTCAGCCAGCATGGGCACCAGTCTGTTGTCAGGAAGCAGAAGGTGAACAGAATATGGATTCTGCCCGGACTACCTGCCCTCAAATGCAACATGACGGAATGCTAGGTCGAGGCACAATTCTATACGGTGTCGACAATTAACTTGACGGCGGACGGCGAGACTGGCTTGGCAAATTCGGCGAGGAGATTGCTTCCCACAACATCGTAGCCCGACAGGTATCGCTTCTCGGGCATTATGATTATCCGCCACATGTCATCTCCAGCTGCCCCATGCCCAAATGCTGCCGACCCGCATGCACCATCAGACGAGGCAGTTAAACATGTGTTTGCTAGCAAGGTACGACTGCGGCTGTGTTAAAGCATGAGACATGCCAAGTTCAACTTAGCAGTCTGAGCATGAAAGTTTAGACCGCGGAGGAATTCAAAGAAGGGACAGACTGGCGCGAGGAGAGGATAGGAGAAGGTGACGGGGGGAGGAGAGAGGACAGACCTTCCCTTGATTCACCTGGCTCGAGGCGCATAGAGAGCACATTCCTTGCGCACATACGTATTTGGGGCGGCACCAGATCGGCCACTGCTACACGTAACACAAGCAAAGCATCTGGGTACTTGTCTTGGAAATGGGGCTCCACAACCTGAATGTCTAACCGAACCTTTGGCTGCCTGCTGTCCTTGGTTATCGCGCCACCAATGGCGAAGACGAAGCGGTTCATGATCGCGGAGGCGAGTGGTAAACTGCCTCTGCACATTCTTCTGGAGGGATAGTGACGTGAACAAATGACACTGTGAAAGCCCGTCAGGGAAGGTCTCGAATCTGGAACAAATTCCCACGGATCAGACGACTCTGCCCTAAACAAGGGCGAAACAAGCCCATCACACCAACAAACACAACGGCGGGGAGAGCATCTTCTTGGACCAGTACACAGGACAGTGGCTGGACAGTATAGGTATAGAGCCTCGAATGCATCAAAATGCGGGGTATCTGTTGCCTTAAACGGGATGGTTGACTGTGGGTGCTGTGATTCTCTACCAACAGAAGCGCATGATGCTTAGGCAGCCATCTGGCAAGGCACTTCAGTGGGCGGGGGAACAGGAGTGGACGAATCCGGACGAGAACCGGAATCGCGGGTTGCGACTATATAAAGTAAGTCGGAATCGTCGTCTCTGACGACCTCCAAGACAACCCAACCCTCCGTACGCGCCGAGACGAGACATCTGAAAGTTCTGGCCAGTTCCGACCTTAGAGCTGTCCAGTTTCGCCAGCGAGCAAACACAGCAAGTACCTTAAGCAAGAGGATTCCTTCCCTCAGGCCCTCCATCCTTCATTTGCTAACAAATGCCAGCACAGACGTGCAACTACTATGTGTCCAAGTACATTTACACCTGCGGACATGCGGCGACCAAATGGGTTGAAACCAAGCGTTGTGATAAGGCGGAGGAACGGGATGCCGACTGTACTGGCGATGATCTGAAGGAGGTACCGATGGGTTCTACTAAAAGGAGGGATGAGTGCCCAGACTGTAGAGGCGAGGGTTACAGTCGAACATAGTGGGTTGCGGCAGCGCGGACGGAGATCTAATGCTCGTGGGCATGTTCCATTTCTGCCTTGAGCAGCTTCATAGCTTCCTCTGCCGTTTGTATCTCGCAGCGCCAGTAATCCATAATCACCCGTCCGCAGGGGACTCCCTGCACGCTTGGGAATATTTTCCGAGAGTAGCGCGCTTCCACCTCCTCGTCAGAGAGCTCCTCGTAGGGCTGCCTGCCCGTCATAATCTCATAGATGGTAGAACCCAGGGCAAAGAGGTCGGTTCTGACGGTTGGCGGCTCCTTTAATGGTCGCGGAAGAAAAACCTGGTGCTCTTGATTGCAGACCCTACAAGTCCGTCGAAAGAAGAGCCCGAGAAGTCGATGATCTTGAGCCTGGAGCTGGAGTCCAACAGAAAGTTTTCTGGCTTGAGATCACAGTGAATGATGCCGTGGGAATGAAGGAGATGCAAGCTTTCGGCAGCATCGCAGGCCCATTGCAGTCGCTCCGGAAGGGTGATGGTGGTGGCGGCCTCGCGGAGATGCTTCCGTAAGCTGCCTCGGGGCATGTACTGGAGCACGAGGCCTTCCTCGGGAGAGTACCTGACGAGCCGTAATAGTCGGTCGTGCCGTGGCAGTTTCTGGTAGATGCGAAACTCGGGCTCAAGATCACGAAGGCAAATGTCGTAGTCCAGCTCCGAGTAGACGCATTTCCTTACGTTCCCACACGGGAGGCGTTGTATGAGCCCGCTATTCCCCGCAGACACGACGTTCTATTTCGCCGAAGAGGCGCGTGGTAGTAGATTGTGGCGAAGCAACTGCCTGGGATCAGCTTCGGCAGGACATTGCCCTGTCGAGCGAACTCGGGGTTACGGCATACTTTGCGGTCGATCAGGTTGATACGCGAGCGGAAGGCCTCAGCTGAGGAGCCGGGGAGATCGTTTGAGGAACCAGTCTTGCTGGGGACTTGGTGAAGTAGCTCGAGAGCAGTAGGCATCCTTCGCTGTCGAGGCTTCAAGGAAGTCAAGTTCGTTGTGAAAGTTAGTAGATCAAAGAGGCCGGGGGCGGGAACGCTGGAAAACGAAAGGTGACGGGAATTCGGCTTCGTCTGAGGCTGGCCGAAGGCTCGCACGGGATGATTGCCAAGATCAGAGCGGCATTCATAATTGGCCGAGGAGGACGCCCGGGGTTTGTAGCTGTGTGCCTGGTTGAGTGGGAAGGTGCTACCCCGCGGGGTGCAGTGGGATAAAAACCGAGCCACGGATTCTGTGGAGGGCTGGAGAACTTCCGCTTACAACCAGTTTTTATCATCACGTTTGGTCCGGGCCTGGTGTCCAGTTCATCAAATATATGGAAGTTGATACGGAAATTCCACGGCTGACCCAGGTCTTTAAATCAGGCGCTAACGAACAATTTAAGCCGGAAGAAACTAGGGTTGGATTCTACATGGGAATGTCTGGCAAGCACCCACCAAATGCCATCAAGCACACAACTATTCCAAAACGGGATGTTCTGTAATTTATTTTACCACATTACCCATTATTCAATACCAAACCAAAATT
>MU860299.1:0-31246 GCA_033296875.1 Achaetomium macrosporum | reverse complement strand
AGCGGAGCAACGCGGGCAAGCAGCATGCCGCAGAAATGTTAGCCACCGGCGATAATAACCACTTGATGCTGAACGCAAAGAATACAGTCAGAAGTACGAAGATCTCGAAGTGATACTCCGACCTTCCCCAACCGAATTTGCATCTTTGAATTCTAATAACCTTTGCTGTGCCGCCCACTTGAACCGGGCAACCACCCAACCATCCAACCTGGCGACCAATCAACCTACCCATCCGTCGTCGCTCAGAACAACGAGCCTAAAAAAAGTATTACTGTGTTAGCGACTGGATTTATCGAGCAACTATGGCACCCCCGCCCGATGCCGCCCGGCCGGTGCCATCACCATCCTCGCTTCTTTTAGGCCTTCCCTCACACACTCGACACCGCATCTACCGCCATCTTGGCCTGACACCGTGGGACAGCACCCCCCACCGCTTCTTCCTGCACGCGGGCCGACTCAGACTGCGCCGCGGGCGGGACTTTTACGAGTCGCGCTTCGTACCAGACCCGGATAGCTTCCACGGCCTGCTGCTGTCCTGCCGCACCATTCACGCCGAGGCGTCTGCCCTGCTCTACTCGACAAACCAATTCATCCTCGATTACCACAGGCCGCACGCCGACTATGCTTATGACACCTCGCTCCGCCCTCTGCACACGCTGCATGCTCTGACCGCTCCGTCACTACGGTGTCTCTCGAACCTCAAGATCGTTCTCAACCAGGCCTCCTGCCACCACCTCACCCGAGTCGACGATGGCACCGTCTGTTGCCTCGAGGAATCCAAGTACTGGGGCATAGACTGGTGCGAAGAGAAGCACCAAGGTCGCCTAGGCGGCCGCATGCACCAGCTTCCCCTTCTGACTCTGGACCCTCAGCGCTACGAGAGCGATCCGTTAGGTATGGCTTACGCTGTTCTAACAGAGTGGCAATCGACCGCTCGCCTGTTGTCTAAAGTAGCTCCAGGGCACCTCACCTTCTCCCTGGTCTGCGATATCGACCCGCAGCACCCTCAGGCGTTAGAGATAGCAAATGCTATCCTTACACCTATCCACCAGCTGCCCCCGTCGCATCTCAGGGAATGCCACATCCGTCTAGCCAAGCACAAGGACCGCCAACTCGAGCAGCTCGCTCGAGATGCCGTCTCGCACGCCTGCGGCATCCCGACGCAACCCCTCCAGCCCCTACCGACTCTGACGACCACCACCAGTACCACCCTACTAACCCTACCACGCGAGCTCCGCCTCCGAATCCTCGAGCATACCGACCTCGTAACTCCAAGACGACAAGTCCTATGGAGCCGACAAGATCGCGCATACGCAATCTACCACTTCCGCACCGACCCAGACGACTCCCCCGACTATGGCTACTGTAACCAATTCTCCGAATGCTGCCGCAACAGCAGCTCCTACAATAGTATCGGCTGCTTTTGCCGCCGGCGCCATACAGCCTTCTCCTCTACATGCAAGTGCTGGATCCCGCCGGGCGCCGACCCCTTCCTCATCTGCCGCACCCTCTACCACGACGCGCAGCTCGTCTTCTTCTCCTGCAACCGCTTCATCGTCCACGACTACAAACCCTCCCCGCCGTGGGTCGTCCCACTGCTCGAGCGCCACAGGGACTACGCGCCGGATTACATTCCCGACTATCCCTACCCCCACGATCGTCTCGCCGCGTCCGAATTCCTGCGGGATATCGTCCCCGCCCACTCACTCCCCCACCTCCGCTTCCTGGAACTCGTCTTCCCCCCGTACCGCGCTTCCACCTGGCCCGGCACCCACCACCCCGCTATGCAAGACTGGGCGTCAACCGTGTCCTGGCTGCGGGACAAGGTCAATCTGCCGGGCCTCACCATCCGATTAGTCGTAGCAGAGGTGGATGACGGGCCGGCGTCGTACTACCGCACAATTACTACCGAGGAAGGAGCGACGGTTATGGGGGCGTATATGGATCTGGCGTGGCCGCTGAGGGGGCTGGCGGATGCTGGGCTGGCGAGGTTCTACGCTGATTTGCCGTATCCGCATAGGGAATGGGCGTGGCCGGGGAAGGAGAGGCTTAAGAAACGGGTTGAGGAGTATGTCATGGGAGAGAGGTATGGACGGCTTTATACGAATGGGAGGGAGGAGCCAGTGGAGAGCGATTGGTGTCAGAGGTTTTATGGATAGTAGGGCCGGAGTAGCGTTGAGCGTTGGTATAAGAGACCGGTGTTCAGACGAGTTGAGTTTATCTACGGTCATCCCCTATCGAGGCCGATCAAAGAATTGCGCTTAGAATGCGTGTGTCGTTTGAGTGGATTATGTTTCAGCAACATCCTACATATAGAGAGCGTACCATAGCCTTGACGTCCCTGTTGGAAACCAACAGCTCCCGTCATACCAAACGCTCCGTCCTACCACCGGAACGGATCCCTCCCAATCTGCGTCCCCAGCCCGGCGAGTAGGTTCAGATGCAGATTCAGTGAGGCAATCGTCTCCATCCCGGGAGCGGACGCCATCATGGGATACTGCAACCACCACTCGGCTTCTTCGGTTGCGACGGCAGCGTGCCCCTGGCCGCCGGAGACATCGTGCGGGTGCTCCTGCCCATCGGCATTCCCACTATGTCCAGCATGTGCACCCCCTTCGGCCGAGGACGACGAACGCATCGACGCATTGAGTAGGAATCGTGCGTACCGGATGGCCATGCGGGTGTCGTCTGGTGAAGCGCCGCGAATGGATGCGATGGAGGCACAGAGGAGCTGGATGTTGCGGTCGGAATCGGTTACGTCAGGGTTTGCGGTGAGAGTGCTCTGTAGTTACGATAGTGTGAGTAGGACTGGCGCAGACTCAGATGCGGAGCAATCGTGGGATGCCACTAACCTTCTGCAGATGCAGGTTTGCGGCAACAATACACAACCGGCATCGGACGGGCAGATATCTCAGTAAATGTGAAGGCGCCAGGTCGACAACGACAGACAGCATGTGATAGCTGGCACCCGTGGCCCGGTCCGCTAAACGAGCTAGCGCGGTGACGTTTGGGTCTGTAAGGTTGCTGTTGTAATGTTGCAAGGCGTAGCTGGCGGGAGCAAAGCTGTACATGATGGCATAATGGTATTCGAGATTAGACATGCGCCGAGTAAAGCTGTGTCTCCAGACGAATCTGGAATTCTGTCAGCACGGCCATGGTAAAAAATAAGGGATTTTGCGGGACGGCCCACTCGGACTGAAGCACTTCCCGTGCTGGCGGCGCCAGCGACCCAATGCTCTTTCCAGATGCTCCAGCTCGGGCAGTAGATTTACGTTTGCCAATGTCAGTCCACCCTGTTTGAGCGACTGGAGCGGGAGGCTGGCTTTTCGAGTCTCGGCGGTAAGGTCGTCGTAGCCTTCCCACAACGCTGTGTCGGGGAGGATGTTGGCGAAGGTGGTCGCATAGCGACTGGTTACTACTTCTCTCGACTGCGCGGGGAGTAAGGGATTCAGACCTAGCCGCATCGCAAGGTTCTCGTCGGCAAGATAAATGAAGACGCAAAGAAGCTGATTCCACTGCTGTCGTAAAGACTCCTTTTCAGAGGGGACGGGCCACTATTGCACTTGCGGGACAGCTTGCTATCTCCGGGGAGCAAGTTCTGGTACAGCCCGCTGTCGAGGAACCAAAGGTCCGAGGATAAAGGCCAATCTAGGCGGTCAGTGGTGCCTTCGTGAAAGCACCTGCATTCTCGGCCCAGGTTCGGCTCGGAGTGCTCCGCTAAGCCTAAGACGCGGCAGGCATGGCCGAGCGCTGCATTGATGCGACGCAACATGAACCTGCCGAGACAGTGCTCAAGAGAGTCTCGTCAAAGATACGCTGATCCCAGCGAGCGGGCTCAGGATCGTCGAAGAGGTTGAAGTTTCCGGGCATCAAAGTCCCGCCATGGACTCCAAGTATCAATATCAGGCCAGTCGGGAGACGTGGTATTGCCGCCGGCTTTCGTAAAGCTGGCGTCAATGTCGGGGTTGGGCTGGGTCAACACCTCCAGAATACTGGTCTTGGAAGGCATAGCTGACTAGAAGTCTTCTTAATGCACTTAGCACAATGGAGATTGTTCCGTTAACACCTTCGCCGATGGCGACCAGCAACTGATCATCGAGGATCAACTGAATGGGATAATGGCTGCCCAACCCCCTCACAATCAGCCCGCCGAACCGAGCCCGGTAATGCCACCAGCCAATACGGCAAAGGTGCAGATGTCGAGCCTGCTCCTCGGCGCTTCCGCCAGGTGATCGGTCAACATTACTATCGGTGATACAGTGGAGTTCAAGGGAAGTGTGCCTCCCTACCAAGTAAACACTCGTTCAATTCCTCATCATTCTAATCGCACTTAAGAGTATATATATATATATATATATATATATAGGTCAAGGCAGCATACTTCATAGATCGCTCCCTACCGCCAGATATCACGATACCCAAGCCTACGAGGAAGCTAATTTCTCGTTTGTCATCAATCAAGTCCGTCTTACAGACGAGAGGTGTAAGCAAAAAAGGATAGCTGCGATATTAACTTAGTTCTTCTATAGATAAACAACGAGACGTCTCCGACCTCGTGTCCTCCATACTACTTGTCAAAGGTAGTTCTAATCTAGAGAAGTAAGAAAAAATACCAGAGCTTCCAAACACAAATACTCAAAGTATAAACGCAGGCGGTGAGCCGAAGCAGCGCATTCCCCCCATTGCATATTACAACAACCCCGGGAGGGTGCCCATCGGTGAGTTATAGATGGGTTGACATACGACACATCAGCCACCTTCGGCGGCTACCTTTTCAAAGTGAGTACAGCTCAAAATAAACTTAAGCAGCTTCAAGGGTAGTCCTACCACCCAACGGGTGCCGAGTCGGACACTCCAACGTTCTGGCCTCCTCACCTGATATTATCGCAGTTGGAAGGAGTCTTCATTATAATCCAGGACGCCTCCCATCTTAAAAGCAGCCAAACAGGACCACGCACTCATCAAGAGGGTCTTCCGCCAACTCATCGCCGCGGACCCAGAGGATCGCCAGCCCGATGAATTTATCTGTGCCCTAGACCGCTATCTCATCGTCGACCACCTCGTTGTGCCTCCGGCTCTCGAACACCAGACTGCCCACGGCGGCGACAGGCATCAACGGCTATAGATAGGACTATTACAGAGTCCAGCCCCCGAGTACAAGACATATGGAATCCGGCTCCCTTTGAAGAACTTCAACGCATAAAAATTCCCTACCCCAGAACCGGAGGACACCTCGAAACACGACTTCATCGCGCAGGATGAAAACAAACACGATGTCAACAATTCTAATTCCCCTGTCAGTTCACCACCCTCTGGTGGCGAGTGCTCGCAATCTGGCTAGAGACCTTCAAATGCCCTGCATTGTCTATTTGGGCAAAATCGACGATTTTCCTATACAGTGAGAGACACACTCACTGCACTACCGTCTATCAATGCATTGCTGGAGAATATGCCTTATCTCGTCACCTCATAGCCCGTACGTAGCCTCCTTCCCCTTTTTCCAAGAGACACACCTTACAGGCAGCGTAACGGATCAATTAAGTCGTCAAAGAAGATATACAGGCCCCACAAGCAAGGGCTGGTGATTCACTGGCGATATATGATCTTGTTCATTCGTGTCCCCTATTTCCAAGAGACTGATCCTTAGGGAGCAAAACCCCAGATTCCAATCTGCCAAAGCTCCTTGCATTCATATCCCTGGAGCAGTGATCACCCCGCTCTCCGCTCCATGTTTTCACCTTTTCGCCCTTGCGTCGCCAGTGTGTTCCTTCTTCCGGGGCCCTATCTCTCGTGTATTACCAGTGCATCCATGTTTCCAGGGTTCCTGAAACTGAGTCAAAAAGGCCAAGACAGGAGGGCCAAAGACAGCAAAGCCCAAGACAAACAGGCTAACGACAAAATCTATGTAGATCTTGAAGCAATGAGAAGAAACCTGCTCTTGCAGCACTGATGCGGCTATACTTGATGCGGAAGCAGGGTCACCCAATACCATATACGGAACGCCTACCTTTGTTATAATAGACTTAGATATGGCTAGTTGTCGCAATCAGCCAACGGGCGGCTACAGGACCACGTCTTATAGATAACTATGCGGGACGTAGGATGTCCCGAGCCAATCATTTAAAGGCTAATCGGATCATACTACTGCTTCCGTCATGAGGGTGACTTGTTTCTCTCTGATACCATATGTTACGCTGCTCACAGTGCCGAGAAACGTCTTCCCCGAAACGCTACATAGCTCCCACCGCAGAAAGATGGCCGTCACCTTCCCCTTTCCCAAAGACGGTGAAGAGCACCATCTCATCTGGATACCAGCCCACTCTGGTACCGTCAGCTACGACAACATCATCCCGGAATATTATTTCGTGTACCCCGAAGCGCGGCGTATCTTCCAAAGCCGTGCCCGCGGCGAAGACCTCGTCGAGGGTGGCACCTTCGACACAGACGTGATCTGGACGGACCGTACTAAGGCACGGCATCGACAAGCGTGAGTCATACGCCCAAGATCGCAAGCTGTGGTGCGGGCGGAGGGGCCATCTACAAGAGGGCCGCTACTCGCTCTCGTTCAACGTGACCAACTTCGCCGCCTACTCCAACCGCCATGTCGAGTGCGAGCTGCACCGGTTCGTCCCCACGGCGCGTACAGGAGGGAAGGATCCCTGCGTGGTGTATCTCGACTTTGCCGCCGGTGGCGGGAGGGATAGTCAGAGCACGGCCGTGACTGATGAGCTGACGAGTAGCGGCGGACAACCGACATGTTCGCCGCAGCAGAGGAAGAAGAGGGGGCTGTCCGGGATCTTCAAAAGGCCGTCACAACCCGTAGAAAAGCCAAGGACGAAGAGGGCGTCAATTTCCTCTCATAGGTCTCTTCAGCTCCTCCCTGGGGATGACTTCTTCGCCAACTTGCGGTATCTCACCATCGAGTTTAGAGATGTCGAGGACGCAGACGGGCATCTGGTTGAGGCAGACTCCAGTGGTAAGCTCAATTTCCCTCTCCCTTTCCCTCCATGACCACCACAGAGGGCAGAACCTAACCATAACCATCACCTGGTTCCAGTTGCCGACCGCCTCCTAAAGCTCTTTGACCAGAAATGGAGAGAGGGGGCCAACAGGTCGCCCTTTTCACTGCCTAATCCCCGCTTCACCACCTGGAACTTTGACGACCTGGGCGAGTCGGCTGTGCCCAGCCACGAGGAGCAGCCGCGACGCACCACTCGAGACGTGTCACCGACCGCGCTCTCCCCGACGCACGCCCACAGCCCGGGTAGCGGCCGGGCCAGGACGCCGTCCGATCTCCTCGGTGTACAGTACGGTCAGTCGCAATAAGGCTCAACTCCTCGCTTCCTGTCTTGGCCCCTGAGTCACTGGTGCGGACATCGCTGGACTCACCTGGAGACTCGGACCGACGGTACCAACAGACTAACTGTGCGGCATCCAACCTTGCCATGACCTGGCGTAACCAATATGTGACCGGGTCGTAACGATTGCAGCCGCCATGTCTTGGCTTTCACAGGGTATGTAATGCTCTACCCAACATTCCTTTGCTGGCCGGAAAGGGCATGAACTGACTTGCCACTAAGGGCTCAACCCTGCCGCCGAGGACTTGAGCGCCCTGGACATGAAGCCACATAGCGTTGGCTCACCGGGCTGGTGGAATCCACGGACCGGAGACACGGAATCAGAAAACATGACTTAAGTTTGTATTGCTATCGGTATAATGACCGGGGAACTCGGAGTCCGCGGAATGCACTGGTGGCTCGAAAGGCAGGGTCGTTAGACACCTTGTCCCATTGCGTGAAGTAGTGCGGCGAGAGTGGACGAAGCTGAAGAAACGATTGTCTTCGTCAAGCTCTTGAAGTTGTCCTTGTGACTGTGCGATTTGGCTGCGTAGTGCTCGACAGGCGAGGTTCACAGAGAGGTCGGAATTTGAGTTGTTCGCCGACTGACGCGAGATTCCTTTTGACCTGCTAGCGAAGCTGTGGATGGGAAAAGCGCGGCCAAGAACCCCACGTTTACCCCATACCACGCTAGTCCAGGGTTGGTTAGCGCATACTTGGAGTGCAGCTGATGTGGGCCAACCAGTCAATCAAACCCGCTGTTCACTCCTCTCCACCGCAAGTTGCAACTCGACTTTAACTCGACCTTAACTCGACCATGTTCAACCGAATTGTCTTATAGCGCCAGTAGGCAATGGCCGGTTTGAAGCGGGGATTGCCTTTACTCAGGCATTGTAAGCTGAGCCGTTCACTCGGCATCGTACAAGGCTCCCACTTAGGGGTGCAGATAACTCTCGCCGGCCGTCGAGGACATCAGCAAACAGGCGACGACACCGATCTAGACCGCCTCAGCCAAAACCCCAAATCAACAAACAGCCTATGGGAAGCTTAAGATACGTTGCCTAGGTCAACAAACAGCGTAGTGCACTTCGACAAGGCACTTTCGGAACCTAGATTTGTTCACAGCCCTCCTCATTCTCAGTCCTCACTGAGGATGCTTGACCACATTGGGCTTCATTAGTGTTCAATCGGCCCCTCATTCTCCAACTTCCCCTCAGTTCTGTGGCGTCCGGCATTGCCATTCCATCTCAACTTCAACTTGACGTTCGCATGTACGTACCGAATCCAAATCGTCGGATCCAAGCGATCGGTACGCTTGGCGCACGACTATCACGCCAAGATCTCCAGTCCGGTCGTGCGAACGTTGGCTGATGCGTAAAGTTATGGTCGGTCTGCACCATGAGCATGGGAACCGCGGACCAACTCAGGAAAGTCAACGCACTCTCCGTGACAATACGAAGCAACGCTTCAACCCGTTTGGTTCTCGCGAGATTCTTTGCTCTCCTGAATAGAAGCCACAGCATGGGAGGCAACATCAAGCTGACGTCGAAACATGCTTTGGAGTCGCGCAAGACAGTGGTAGCACCTTGCCTACTCGCTTGGTCGCTAATAATTGCTGTCTTAGTCTTGAGCTCCCCACCACTTTCCGCTAGCAAGATTCAAGGATAGGTGGCAGTGAGAAAGGGCAGACATGACTTCGATAGTCAGGGGTCAGGTTGAAACTGCCACTGTGCAAGTGTCGCAATTTATCTAGTTCCGAAGACGAGTAGGACACGCCAAAGGGCCGGGGAAATCCACGGGTCACGGTATCCGAGCGCGCTCTTCTCGAACGGATCTGGACTCCCAAACAGGGTCGACAGGCCGGACCAAGCTCTCTACGGTTAGAGCAAGCTTGCATTGGTTACATTCTCCGCACCCTCACTGCGTTGCCCCAACATCAGCCCAACCCCATGCTGCTGATCTCCGGTCAGGACTACACTCAGATTCACAGCTTCCAGACGGCCAAGCAATCAACTGCCGCCCCCTCCCGCGTTTAGGGTTGCAGTCTAGACATACAGCCCATACGATACCATTCGTCTGACTCGTCAGCCGATGATACCTTACCAGCAGAGATAAGCTTGTTGTGCGACGGTGGTTGTATGCTGTTATAAGCAGGCCGTCAACCCCACGAGCCGACCCTGTCTGTCCGACCCACTTCAACTTGTTTTCCATCTTCAGTCCAACGCCCCGTCTAGGCAATTGGGAGTCCCAACCGTAACTTGAAGAATCATGAGCCCTCAAGCAGCCGGCGGCAGGCACTTGGTGCACAGGTACAGCACTCCTTGCCCCAGCATAATTACCGACCGCTTCGGGTCCGCCGTATTGACAACTTCCCCAAAGCCATGCAAAGGAGGGCGATATCCCGGGCACGGTGGATTTGACTGCTAAAGGTGGGTTTCCACCAAACCAGCTGCCTCCTCCGTCTCAGCAGCGGTAGTAGCTAACAGGCATCACCCAGAGGGCGACGACACGGCTTATGGCCAAGCGCTGTACCCGGTACCGGCAGAAGACCCCAATGACCCGTTGCAGGTTCGTGTGCCCTTGGATGATCCCCATCGTTGCGCTGCTGACACGCAATAACGCAGTGGTCCAACACCCGCAAGAGCCTGATTCTCCTCGTCTGCTCCCTTTATTCTTTCCTCAGCAACTCCGCCCTTCTCGGTCCGGCGGTGTACATTGGCATATATGCGCAAGAGTTTGGTATCACCCCAAACCAGGCGAGCAATCTGGTCAGCTATGCGAATCTTGCGTTTGGATTCGGTGGGTGGTCTTGAAACGGCAGCAATACAATGGAGGAGAGGATTGTTGACGACCATGCTCCAGGATCGCTCCTGCTGGTGCCCTCGTATCACAAGTTCGGTCGCCGGCCGGTGATGCTGCTATCACTGGTCGCGGTGAGGCACCCGAGCCATGTTGGCTTCCAACCATCCTTGGTCAAGACTAATAGCTGGCAGTACTGTGCCGGGCTCCTTGCCTGCTCGCAGGTGACGACGTACGACGGGTTGATGGCCGCAAGAGTCATCCATGCCTTTGGCTCGTCTGTGTGCGAAGCGCTTCCTGTGCAGTTGGTCAACGACATCTTCTTCCTGCATGAGCGCGGCAAGCGGCTAGGCTATTACACAGGTATGTCTGTCCTCTTTCATAATCGTCTCCCCTGCAAGCCTTGCTAAATAGCATCCTCAGTTTGCCTCTGCTTCGGCTCCACGGGCCCGCTCTTCGCCGGATACATGTTGGCCGGCGGCTACTCGTGGCGTCTCTTCTTCTACGTCGAGTTCGCGTTCGCCTGCGCGCTGCTGATCCTGGCCTTCTTCGTCGTCGAGGAGTCGCTGTACCACCGCAGCCCACGCCCAGAGCCAATCCAGGAGTCTTCCAGCTCCCAGAACGACGAGAAGGAATCCATGGCCAACGCCGTCCACAGCGAGAACCCCGCGGACCCCACCAACGTGCCACCCCGCAAGACCTTCCTGCAAACGCTCAAGTTCTGGGGCGTCTACGAGCGGGACGCCGACTTCTTCCTCATGATCGCCCGCTCCTTCACCTACTTCATGGTCCCGCACGTGCTCTGGGTGATCACCACCTACGGTGCGTCTTCTCTCCCTCCACCCTTTCGTCCCCCGACCCAGCTCAAACTGGTACTAACCCCCCCAATCCCTCTGTCAGGAATCTACATCGGCCTGGGCGCCCTAACATTCAACTACACCTTCCCCCTCAAAATCACCGCCCCGCCCTACAACTGGTCCGAGACCTCCTCGGGCCTGATCGCCGTCGCCTCCTTCCTGGGCTACCTGCTCGCCATCCCCTTCACGACGTCGTCCGACCGCCTCGCCGCGCGCCTGACGCGCAAGAACAACGGAATCCGCGAGGCCGAGATGCGGCTCGGCGTCATGCTGCCCGTCATGTTCCTCGCGCCCGCGGGGCTGATCGTGTACGGGTTTGCGGCCGAGCGCAACCTGCACTGGGTCGCGTACTTTGCCGGGGTGGCCATGTGCCAGGCGGGCAGCTATTTCTACTTCACGTTTACGCTGGCGTATGCGATCGATAGTTATACCGCGAATATCAGCGAGATGCTGATTGCGATGAACCTGGGCAAGCAGGCGATTTCGTTTGGGATGGGGCTGGATTTGTTGAATTGGGTGCTGCAGCATGGGTATGCGGTGATGATTGCGGGCGTGTTCTGTGCGATTGTGGCGGCGAATAATCTGGCGCTGATTCCGTTTATGGTTTGGGGGAAGGGGGTCAGGAGGTTCATGGCGGCGACCTGGCTGGCGAGGGTGCATCGGGATAGTGTGAGGGAGGTTGCGACGCATTAGTACTAGTATTAAGAGGGTGGGTGATATTTTATGTTGGATTGGGTTTTTTGAATATGAATTTGCGGCGAGAGCAACAAGCACAATATGTGGTCATAGGCCCCATTGTTCAGGATAGGATCACTGGCTGTTGTGGTTCCCAGAGTTGCCCTCATGCATGCTCTATCGCCTGTTTAGTCCGTTGTCGCTTTATTCAGGGGCTGATCAGCCGCTCATGAGAGGTGCTCAGGGCTTCTCGCTTAAACGGCAGCTCTTCATGAGTTCCCTGAGAGCAAGCATCTGCCGTATGTGAGGAGAGAGAGAACCCCGGCAAGCCCGAGGCTACTGAGTCGTTATGATGTCAGAGCTTTGTTTAAGGTACGGCCGAGGTACAGGCACAAGGATGGAATCCGCTAGAGGAACCCTTTCGGGAAGCATATAATTCTCTGACTTTGGGGCGCGTGATTGAGTGTCAAGTCACATGAGAGCTGAACCACATCAGCCCCGCGGTTGCGTTATATTTTCGCGTCTGTCCACATCGCATTCAACTTGGCTAAAAAGGCTGATTTCTTCCTGTACGAGCTACGCAAGCATGGCGGCTTTTCAAGACATCCAGACGGCCGAGCAGGAGAGTGTGCCTGGTGTATCTTCGGATACGCCGGAGAACGCCCCAAGCAGAACGATTCGGCTTCGGGAACCCCCTCCACCGCTACCTATCGAGAAGACGACTCGGAGATCTCTCGCTGCGAACTTGGAGGCTGGACTTTTCTCACGTCGGGTCCGGGTGTCGCGAAATTACACGTCTACAACCACCACACGCCATTGCGCCCGCTCAACAATACATGGGACCATCCAGACGTCGGTAGAAGCTGTCCTACCCTCTGGGGCAGGATGGGAGGCAAGCACCGAGGCGTCGACCACGAAGAAGGCAAACCACGGGTTTTCCGACCATGACTACATCGTTGTTGGCATGTGGGAGGACGACGGCCAGCGGGTTCCCAAGGAAGTCATCCTCCCTGTTCCGCCATCACCGCCTGAGCACCCTAGCCATGGACAGTTATTCAAGCAAATCAGAAAGGCAGAGCAAAATCTCCGCCCCTGGTTCAAACGCGTCCTCTCCCTCAAAAGAGTTGCCGGCTTCGGAGTGTACCGGTGTGTGCCCTCCGATGGATACCACATCATGGACCCGGTCGACAACCACACCCAGCGCATCCTCAACGATCTCTACCGAGACTACTCGAGCGCTCGTCGAGATTCGAGCGCCCATGGCCTCGACGAGCGCTGGCTTACATGGGTGAGGCAGGAGCTGAACGCGGGCGTCAAGGATCCGGATGCCGGTGAATATGCCCTTCGCCTTGTTCTCCGCTGGTCCGCCGCGAAGATTGTCTTCTGGGTGGTGAGCCCCGTTGTTCTGAGCCTTGTGATCGCCTTCTGGTACATGTACAAGCCACGAGGCCCAGAGGCCGACGAGGTGGCGGTTGTTCAGACGGCGTGGACGATCGCTTCTTACATCATCACTGCAGCTGCATGTACGTCCACAAACAGTTGTCGAGTATCGTGCCAGCAGTCGAGTGCTGACTATTGTGCGATAGTGGTTGTTGCTGGACTAGGCACGGTCACTCAGCTCGGTGAATAGTGCTGGCAGACGTCAGCTTCATGGCGGCACGAGGAACTGGACATGCTGCCAGCCAAAAGCAACTTGGCATCCTTTCCACGACTACAACTCGGCCTTTGGCGCCTGGCTTATTGCTGGCTCTCACGTGGCATTCATGTGCACCTTGGGACGAAAGATAAGGGCGATGGGCGTTGGCCGTCCCCTAAGATCACCTGGCTTCCAGAGTGAAAGAAGCGGCAGCCTTGATAAAAGTCATAATATGGATAAGGCGGGACGACTGCTCATGCCAGCCAGCGTGTTTCTTTGTGCGTTCCCTCTAGCCCAATATCTGTGCTGTGTACCGCCGTCCGATGGTAGAGCTCTGACTCTGAGTTTCAACAATCAGCCTCTAGTGACTTGGCATCGTTACTAGTAACGAAGGAGAGCCTTCTGTGACCCCCATCCATCCCTACCTACTTTGCCAGGTCACACGTCGTAAGCCCCCAAAATGATTCACAGAGGAAGGTATTAAAGGTAGATATTTAACCATCTTGGGGTTGCGCCATGGAAACTCCGCATCTGCTCCCGCTCGGAACATGACCTATTCGACACCTGTTATACGAAAATCACCTGTCACTCACCGAACGGTTCATAACGCAAGATGCATCGACCATGGATCCTCAACCAGCTTCTCAGCTTCGTCCTGCTCGCTCTTGTTTGCCCTTTCCCAGCACAAGGCACGAAGACACGAAAAGACCTCTGCGGAGTCAGCATGCACGCTCGCGATTTCCCCGACCGAGGCAGCTTCTCTGCAGTTGAGGCAACTTTCACGGTCCCACAGGTGGCTTACGACCCTATCTATGACCCTGCAGTAACCGGGAAGCACCATCAGAATGCTTCCTATTTCCCCTACGTGAACAACTGCGTCGCTCTCTGCTGCGGCGACGACTGCTCGACTCGTCTCAGCGCCGGCGTGCAGGCGTTTTCTTTAGCTGGGGTAGACTCTTTCACGGCGTCAATCGTGTTCCAGATCGGCCCGGTGTTCGCCCCAGAAACGATAAGGGATGAGCGATTCCGTATGTACCTAATTACTACCTTACTTTTACTCACGCGATGCGTGCTGGCACGGGAACTGACCTACCTGGCTGCTTGCCCCGTCTAGAATTCAACAGCTCCGACACAGTTTGGGTCCGCTTAGAAATCCTCCAGCCACAGCTGGCGCGCATGTTAGTACCAGTACCTTAAGGCTTCTATCAATGACTCGGGGGAGACAAGCTGACAACGGCCATTGTGCAACAGCACGTTTACCAAGTTCCAACAGAGCGACAGCACCAACCATACCATCCGTGTTGAGATCGGTATCGCCCAATCCCCTGAGGGTGATCCTATCGCAAGCATCTCCACCAGCGGGTTAGGGCAGCAGGATAAGCCTTGGCTTTCGCGTGGGGAACAGGGAGTGCCGACACCATCCCTGTGCGGCGACTCGGCGTGGTGGTACGTCTCTGACATGTTCGACGCCGGCGAGTCGGCGGAAAGGCCCGAGCGACTTCCTCGCTTCTCACCCGTCCTCATTGCCAACCACGGGCTTGAGGCAAGCAACGGCCAGGGGACGATTAGCTGGCCCTCGAACTTGGTATGGAGCGGCGAGGCACGGTTCTGGAATATGGTGCGAGATGAGGGAGGGAAGACAGAAGAGTTGTGCAGGATCAGGGGGTTTGTTGATAGTGGCATGACATTGGTTCAATCTTCTAACCCGTGGATGGTGTAGACTGCCGGGAAACGGCGCGAGGCTGGAGTCAGATATTGGCGAAAGAAGTTGATACCGTCAGTCAAGTCCCTGATTTTGCCAGGTGATAGAACTAGCGGAAACGTGTACCTCCTTTTCCACGACCCTGATTCAATAGGTTGAGAGCCCCGTTCTTGATCCCCTCAGTTATGTCGAGCGCGACCTCGGCGCCGGGCCCGGCGCCTATGGGCAGTGCCACAGAGCCCACAGCACCGGGTATCCCAACACATTTCCGAATGGGCCGCGTACCTCGCCCAGGTCCACATTGGCGTGACATCTACGCTGATGTCCTCTGCATCATCGCCTTTAGAACGCGCATCTACCAGAGGGTATTACCAGCATGGAAGGCCGGACTCGACGACTACTTCACCGTGTTGGGCTTTGTACGTCTCCCGCCTTCTCACCTTCCTCTCTGCTCAAGTCACCCCCATTAACTCACCATTGCCCATTTCCCCCAGCCCCAGATCCTCACCATCGCCGACTGGGCAATGCTCTTCCCGCTGATGGTGCCGACGCCTTGTCTCGTTCCCCTCGACCGCTCAATAGAAGCCGGCAAGAACTCGTGGCTGGCCATCTCGGTCTGGGGCCTGTGCATGACGTGCATCAAGATCTCGATCGCCCTCACCCTGCTGCGCATCCAAGGCAAGGAGCGCGGCTGGCGCGTCTTCCTGTACGCCGTCATGAGCGTGCAGGCCGTCTGCGGCGTCGGCAACGCGCTCTTCAACCTCGCCATCGCCTGCCGCCCGCTTGAGGCCGCGTGGAACACGTTCGTGCCCGGCGCGCGGTGCGTGTCGGTCGCCGTCATGAGGGGGGTCTCGAACCTTGGCAGTTCGATTAATATCACGACGGACGTGCTGCCGTCGCTGGCGCCGGCGACGTTTCTGCGCAAGCTGAATCGGCCGCTGCGGGAGCGCGTTTTTGTCTGCGTGCTGATGGGCATGGGGCTGTTTGCGAGTGTCTCGTCGATCGTCAAGACGGTGATTGTCAAGGACTGGGACGAGCCGACGGCGGCGGATAACGACTGGTAGGCGACGGGTGTGTCGATCTGTACGTGGACCGTGCTCGAGCAGTTGCTGGGCGTGTTGGCAGCCTGCGTGCCAGCGATGAAGGGGGTTGTCCAGCGGTGTTTGGGCGCGATAGGGGTGTCATTGACGGAGAATAAGTCGCACCAGCGTTCTGAGTATTATAAAAGGCATGGAGACAATGGCGTCGGGGTGGCCAGTCGGACGGGGCGCAACGCCACATCGACCTTAACGAGTCAAAAATGGGACGAGTTCCGCAGTGAGCAGAGGTTTTCACTCAGGGGGGAGGAGCTGTTTGAGGAGGAGACGTGTATTGACCGGCCAGATATGAGCAGACCCGCCTCGACCAAGTCATTCGGCGAGAGGTCGCTGGATTATGGGCATGGTGAATCGAGGGTTCACCCGATCGAGCGGCTGCCAGCGCAGGCTCTATAGTAATACTGACTTTTTTAAATTGTTATCTGGTGTTACTCACTCGCTACAGGTACCCTGCTGTACGTCGGTGAAAATTATCGCACGCAAATGGCATGGCAGAGAACTTTGTTCAGGTCGCTCGCGGGTCCCTGCTGAAGTGGATATGCGCGGACCACCCGTGCCGTGCGGTGGGTGTGGACGTCGGCCCGGGATTGACTGTATTGTGCAGACGCCTGCCTGCAGTTTTCCCTGACCGGATGCGCGTGTTAGGTGGCTGCGTTCTTTTGACTGGCTTTTCCGTGGTCTGCTGGTGTCAAGATTCTACACCCGCAGCGTGATGCAAAGCACGCTCGGGGACGGCGAATCAGATCATGGCGATGAAGAACACGGCAGCGAGAGGGTGTGGCTGTGGCAGTTGATGAGGGAGCCGGGAGGCACCGCAGTGGCTCGCCTCTCCTCAATATGACGGGAAATACCCCTTGGTAGCTTCTGGAAGGCGGCTTGGCGGGTAGTCGGATCGGGCGATTTGGAAGCCCCAACGAGCAGTAGAGGGAGGCGAGGACTCATGCTCCGAGTGCGGCTGCGGCGTAGCGGGGGAGGGTAATGGGTCTTGAAGCAGCCAGCACTGGTCGTCAGGTACTGCCCAATCAACTCGTCTGCATTTTGTGTCGGACTTCCTGCATTGCTGCCTTGGTCGGGCGCTGGTGATTTTGCCGGAGCCGTGCCCCTCCATACTCGGCACGGTCCAGAAAGCTGAAGCAGCTTCGCCATCTCTGCGGGTTTGCTTTCCGCCATGGACACGCACCAGAAAAAGACGTTTCTTGTTTACAGCCAAGGGCTGATGCCCGGCGACCTGACACTCGGCAGTCTCTACTTGAACCCGGCGAACCCCTTGGACGACGAGCGAAAGCGGTTGGAATGCTCCTTCAGGTCAGTGCCGGAGATGTCTGGTGAGGAGGAGCTTGGCAAGGGAGTAGGAAGCGTCGAGTGTGATGCTGACTGATTCGGCCCGCGGAACAGATGGGAAGAAGAAAACGCGGAGGACTGGTTGGCGCCCATCGAGCACAACGCGCCATACACGCTGTGCTTGGAGGCGTCTGCCGACTGGATAAGCAGTGCCGGAGTGACCGACCTCCTTCGTCTTGAAGCCGGGTATCGCCACTCCGAGGAGGTCGTCATTTCGGCCAAGTCGGGCCGACGCTTGCGGATCAAAAAGTGGGTTATCTTGCTCACCATTGCGCAAATCGCTGTTCCCTACTTTTGTGCCATAATCATGCTGACCTCTTGAGAAGACCCGAGGCTTTCTTGAACGAGGTGGTTCTGCAGACGCTGGGCGCCATGGACTGGCTCGCCGACAGACTGTCGCTCTCCTGGTCCAGGTACCTGGTGCAGAAAATGCGGACGGGCAAAGGCAGGCATCCGAAGATATGGATGCTCACAGGTTTACAGTACATGAGCGATGTCGAGATAACATGCGGAGACCGCAAGTTGCGTGGCGCTTTGGCGTCCGTGGGAATTCCTTTCCCCGAGCCCGTGGCAGCCGCCGTCTCCATCCTGACGGGACAGTCATCGCTGCTGAGCGCAGAAGCAGGGTTCAACCGCGGCTCCCGCTCTGGCACGTCGTATCGTCACGAGGACGAAAGGATCTGGGCAGCTCAGTTTGCCCCGCTTGATGTGGGCTATTACAGAGTGGGTAAACCTGACGAAGCGCTTCAAGGCCGCCGAGTGCATCTTCGCCCTTCTCCCGACCTTGGAAGTGCGGGAACAAGGTTTGGGAAGCAGGCGACGGCGGAAGCGCAGCAAGACGCAGTGGCAGTGATCACGGGGTTAAACGAAGGATTCCTGCAGCGGTTGGCCGAGGATCCCAAGATGATGCTGGAGGCTATGACAGGCGAAGAGTGGGAGGAGTTAGATGAGTACTTGGATGCTTAGCAACTTGGATCCAATTGAGCGCATTAACTAGACACTAGCGGAAAGGGGAGAACTGAGAAATACTGCCACCGCCCTCCTGCAATCATCCCACTTTCGGGGTAGTGCACACGCGGAATTCGCCAACAAGCCAAGCTTGCGGCTGAGGTGGCCTAGCCTTCTTCCTTGCTTGCACTAAGCCGGATGGATCGCGAAATGTTCGAGTCCCTTTTCCATACAATCTTGGTAGGACAATGAGGTCGTCATCGGGCCTTAGCAACGAGCTGTCCGGTGGCAGCGACGGGAGGCAGATATCTTCCCACGATGGAGCGCTGAGACCAATGCCTCGGCAGACAAACACGAGGAACCGGTCCTCCATCTCAGCAGGATCCTCTTCGACGCACTTGGGGGGGATCCCGGTTGTGATTTCCACCTTCTCGGTGAACTCACAGTAGTCATTGCCATCCTCGTCCCCGCCCTCGTCCTCGTCCTTGTCTTCGTCGGAGTTGGATTGCATTGCAGCTGCATTCTCTCCGCGCATGGGATATACCTTCTGAATGCCCCAGGAGCCGTTGAGCGTGAAGAGAGCCATCCAGACGTTCTGGCCCCTCGGAGCAGAGTAAGCCACGTGGAGGTCGAATGCATGGTCTTCAGTCACCTGGTAGCACCAGGGCTTTTCTGCATGCCGAGGGAGTGGCGCGTCTGAGTTGAGAACCTTGCATTCCACCTTGAGCTCGCCGGCAGACGAACTGCGCTGGGCGACGCGCAAGGCAAACGTCTCTACGTCCTGGTAGCGGGCGATGTGCTGAAGCATACGAGCAACTTTCCGTGCGGCGTCAGGGTCGTCTCGTGGAACTCGAGGGACCCTAGCAAGCCGCTTCTGGTCGCCGCTCTGCAGTTCGTAGTAGCTGCCTTCCGGAACGGCGACATGGATCTTGACGGGCTCATCCTCGTCGGCGACCCAGCATCGCAGGTTTGGAATCGCCTTGGTGTTCAATTCTCGCTCGATGCCCGCCCAGTCGCCCCCGATCTCGGCTTGCAATCTGACAAAGGCCGGGTCGCGAAGCGCCCAAGCCTGGAGAGTTCCGTACTTGTAGTTGCCCGGTACCGGCTTGTCCGGGCCTTCCTGGCGGCATGGTTTTCCGGCGGAACAGAACTTGTCGATGTGGTCGATGCAAATGTCGACCGCTGGAGAACCCACAGCGACCGATTCATGCGGATAGAGGCGATATATGGCGCCGCGCGCCACGCCCTGGGAACTGCCAACGTCGATGCCGATGTGGCCGTCGGTTGGCCTCCAGTTCAGGATCCCGCACAAGGACTTCTCGAAAACTTCGCCGTTGCCAAAGAACTCGAAGCCTGACTCTCCTCGGACGACCGGTACCTGCTTTTTCCTGCCGACGGTGGTTCCCAGGGCTCGGATATGCCAGTCAACTTCCCGACGAATGCGTTCATACGAGGGCAAGGGCTCGGACGTGCGGGCACCTGCAAAACCGCCGAGGGTCTTCACCAGGTAATGCGTGAAAACGCCCTGCATCCTGCCCTCCAAGCGGAGTTCAGCAGCTTCCTGATCCATGCCACAGGCCGAGAGCACCGTGCATCCGACTGGCAGCTTCGTCCAGTTGGCTCTCACATGAGTGACGTCTCGGCCCCCGCCAGGTACGTCGCCTTCCAGCGTTATCCCCAGCTTGCTCACGTCAACCATGCGAGACTTGCGGGCGCTGGGGTCGCTTTGATGATCGTCTTGATGCAGCTCAGGCAAGGGCGACGGATGGTCAGCGTGGGGACCGGGCAGGGGTGACTTGGACCGCAGCCCTGCCCCTGAGAAGCAGGTATCGAGAACCAAGCACACCCTGGCACCTTTTCTGTCGATGATGCCTTGAATCCGAGAGCCGAGCGCATGTCCGGACAAGTACCGCCTATTCTCGAAAGCGTCGTGTGTGGATAAGGCCATCCACATCCTCCCTTCCTTCTCAGAATCAACGTCCGAGGGCGCCCAGCCGAGTGACAAGCCATGAGCAGAATAGTGAATGTAGAGCAAGTCAACCTGAATGTTCTTGGAGTCTCTGATGAGTTCGAGGCGATTGATGATGTTGTCGTACGTTGGCAAGTCGGTCTCTTCGTTGTTGTCGACGTCGGGCAGACTTCCAGCCGCGTCCGGACGAGAGGCGAGGAGCTTGGTGATGTTGGCCTTGGGAACTCCAATTTTTGTTTGGAGAAAATTCTCGACGGCCCGGATATCATTCACGCAGCCCGCTAGATTCAACGAGGGCCAGCCCGCGTAGCTGTCGATGCCTATCAACAGGGCATGCCTAGTTAGTCCGTCCATGTTTGGACCGCTCGGGGCATCCACGTAGACCGTTGACTGGTCTTTTGGCGACTCCATTTCCCTCGAAGACTAGTAGGTGTGTTCAGATTATCAGGAACCAGTCACTATATCTCAGGCTGCTTATTAAAGATAGATACCCAGGTACCCAAGCATGGGGCATCGCTCTGGGATATGCAGATTCGTCGACCTGCCACATGGAGTGTGTCTGCTAGCTAGAGATATCTGAGATGCCCGAGATGCAGCAGCTTGTGTAAATACCCCGCAGCCCAATCAATGCCCGTTGGCGCACTATCGCTGCTAGTCTTGGCCGCAGCTGCATACGCCACCGATGACTGCATAGGAAAGACATTGGCGGGACGGGGAGGAGTGCTCAACCAGCTCAGGCTGGCGAAGTTACCTGAAAAGAGCGCACTGAAGCACTGTAGCACTCCATGCCGTTACTAACGAGGTAGGTGATAGGAGGATCGGCCTCGCTACCGCCGGTACGCACAGGGGTAATACGGCCACGAGACTCGGCCATGCCGCTATCACCTCGCATTGGCTTCCATCCAATGATCCAACATCGGGTATCACTCTGGGATGTGCAGGTTCGTCGACCTGCCACATGGAGTGTGTCTACTGGCTGGAGATGTCCGAGATGCCCGAGGTGAAGCTACTTGTATAAATACTGCGTAGCCCAATCAATGCCCGTTGACGCACTATCGCTGCTGGTTTTGGCCGCAGCTGCATACGCCACCGATGACTGCAGCAGGTTCGTCGACCTCTGTGTGTGTGTGTGTGTGTATATCTACTGGTTGGAGATGTCCGAGATGCCCGAGGTGCAGCTACTTGTATAAATACTACGTAGCCCAATCAATGCCTGTTGGCGCACTATTGCTGCTGGTCTTGGCCGCAGCTGCATACGCCACAGATGACCGTATAGGAAAGACACTGGCGGGACGGGGAGGCGTGCTCAACCAGCTGAGGCCGGCGAGTCACCAGAAAAGAGCGCACTTGAGCACTGTAGCACTCCATGCCGTTACTAACGAGGTAGGTGATAGGACGATCGGCTTCGCCGCCACCGGGACGGACAGGGGCAACAGGGCCACGAGCCTCGGCCATGCCGCTGTCACCTCGTGTTAGCTTCCATCCATATGATCCAACCCGAACCCCCAGCCGAAGTCGGAGCTAGACAGCCCAGCAGCACCAGCAGACAGCATGGGCTCTGGCTTGGACCTTTGGCCAAAGTATATATATACAGTAGAAAGATTCGTACCCCGATCATGTACTATCTGAGGTATCGTCATAAGGCGCTATGGTTCTGCGCTGCAGATATCTCGACCCAAGCCGAAATTCTCTCAGAGCCACGGTCCCCGACTGAATCCCTGTCTTGAGGAAATGGAGTCGCTGCAGCGTACCGAGTCGCTTGCGTACGTATTACGTCTCCGGCTGCACCTTTGCTAAGTTCTAACGCTGGATCCAGAGGCTCTTTGGCTCGTCAAGCGTTCCTGCTGGCGAAAGAATGCAGCCGGACTAGGTCGAACGAAGGCCTCGCCAGGGCCGTCACCCTGGCCGAGAATGCCGTGGATATGACGGAGCAGTCTGACCCGAGTCGGCATGCCAACTTGTATGTGTTCGGGGCCACACTAGCCCTGAAGTGCGAGCGCGAGGGTAGCGTCGAAGCCCTGGACAAGTGCTTTGACGTCGCAACCAAGTTGGTAGCCGAAGCCATCACTAACAGGACGAGCAACACTTCGGCTAGAAGCAGTCTTCGAAGTACGTCCCCAGCAGACGAGGACCGGGCTGCACAACTCATGGAGCTGTGCCAGCTGCTGTTTACAAAACACAGGGGCGCCATGACTTTGGACCGTCTTGACAAACTCATGAAGATAGCTAAGGGCGCATTGGCAGCCATTCCTCTCGGCGAATCTCGTCCGAGCGCCTTGTTGAACGCGCTTGCCAGCCTCTCCAGCGAGCGGTTTACGACGACAGGGACCATGGCTGATCTGTCCACGGCGCTGGAGTTTGGGGACGAAGCCTTGAAAGCGTCACCACCGAACAGCCGCGGGCGAGCCATTCGGATGATTGATCTCGGACATTTGCTTGGATCCCTCTTCGAGCGCACAGCCACCCTGGCGGGCCTCGACCAGGCCATCCGGATTGTCCGGGGCGCTCTGGCGCCGAGGGGCCTAAGCAGCTGGCTCCAAGCCCGAGCCTTGAACACCATATCCATCTTGTATGCCAGACGCTACGAGCGAACCGGGGCGGCCGAAGACTTCACGCAAGCCACCCGCCTGGCTCGAGAGGCCCTAGAGACCGGCGAGCTCAGTCCTTCCAGCCGTGCCCGCTCCCTCAACAACCTTGCCGCGGTCCATGTTGTGCGGTTTGACAAGAGCCGAGATGGTGGTGACCTTGACGAGGGCATCAAGTTGGTCCAGGAGGCACTAGCAACGGTCCCTCAGGATGCGGAGAACCGGCCAACCCGGGCTGCAGTGTTCAACACCCTGGCCGCCCTTCTCTGCATGAAAGCGGGCGGAGACCAGCCATCAGGGCAAGATGTCGTCGACGAGGCAGTCGACGCCGCAAACATGGCTTTGGAGCTCTCGAGCCCCCACGACACAAACAGGGCCACCTATCTGTACACCAAGGTAAAGGCTCTGGCCACACGGCTCACACGGGGAAAGGCAGATGCCGCCGCTCGCCGTGAGGACACGTCCCAGATATTCACGTCCATCCCGGAGGCGTGCAACCGTGACGATATCTCACCGTCCATGCGAATTCAGATGATCCGGGCTGGGGGCTTGGGTCTCACGGCAATGGGGCGCTGGGGGGAGGCCAGCGACTTCCTTGACCGGGCCGTGTGGCGACTCCGGACTGTCAGCCCGCGGGCATCGGAGCAGAGCGACAACCAACACGCGCTCGCCGTGTTCGATGGGCTGGCCTCGGAAGCGGCAGCCCTCGCCCTCAAGGCGGGAAAGGGACCTCGGCATGCTCTGGAGGCTTTGGAACTCGCGCGCTGCCTCATTACGGGCATGTTGTTGGAGGTACGCGAGGACATATCTCTCCTCCGGGATGTCCATCGCGACCTAGCGGCCCGGTTTACATCTCTGCGCCATGAATTACATCAGTTACCCGTCGACCCGTTATCGCCGTCGTTGTGGCTCTCGCGTCTGAATCAGCGGTCGGAGGCGGACCGGGGATTCCAGGACCTGGTCGCCGAGATTCGGACCAAACCAGGCTTCAAAGACTTCCTCCGGTCGCCAAATCCCCGAGGACTGATCACCGCAACAGGATTTGATGCCATCGTTGTTGTCAATGCGAGCGTCTACCGTTGTGACGCCATTCTCATCACACGCGAGACCATCACCGTCCAAGAACTACCCCTGCTGAAGCTGTCGGCCGCCGAGGCGTGGGCGCGGAGGCTCCAGTTCGCTCGTGGCAGCCCGTCTTTCAACGTGGGACCGCTGCTGGAGTGGCTCTGGGACGCCATCGCCGGGCCGGTGCTGGACGCCCTGGGATTCGTGGACGCCGTCCGCCACGACGACGACGAGAACTGGCGCAGGCTGTGCTGGATTCCCACCGGCATCCTCAGCCGGCTGCCGCTCCACGCCGCCGGCTACCACACCCTGCACGACTCGAGGACGGTGCTCGACCGGGTCATGTCCTCGTATGCCTCCTCCCTGAAGACGTTGCACCACGGCTGCCGCCAGCGCCAGCACCGCGGTGCTAGCAACAACACACCAGTGCCACCACCCACTAACCGCGCCGTCCTGGTCGCCATGAGCAGCACTCCGCACCTGCCCGCGGACAAGGCCCTGCCCTACGTCGCCCACGAAGCAGCCATGCTGCGCGCTCTCTGCCCGTCGCTGCACCTGGAGCTAGACGAGCCCGCGCCGCACAAGGACGCCGTGCAGTGGGCCCTGCGGCGCGGCAGCGGCGGCGGCGGCGGGTGCACCCTCTTCCACTTTGCCGGGCACGGGCGGGCGGACGCGCTCGACCCGTCGCGCAGCGGCCTGCTCCTGGACGACTGGCAGCACAGCGGGCTGCTCAGTGTGGGCGCGCTGCGCGCCGGCCGGCCGCTCGACGACGACTCGGACGACAACCCGCCCTTCCTTGCCTATCTGTCGGCGTGCTCGACGGGCGCCAACGAGGCCGCCAGCCTTGCAGACGAGGGCATCCACCTGGCGGGCGCCTTCCAGCTGGCCGGGTTCCGGCACGTGGTCGGGACGCTGTGGGAGGTGTCGGACGTGCAGTCTGTTGAGGTTGCCAGGGTGTTTTATGAGACGCTGCGGGACGGGGGTATGACGGACGCGGCGGTCTGTCGGGGATTGCACAAAGCGGTGCGGGTGCTGCGGGATAGCCAGGTCCGGGCGAGAGGGCCGTTGAGGGATGTGAAGAGCGTGGCGAGGAAGCGGCCTGACGGGGAGGTTTGTCTGGGGACGGCCCACTGGGTGCCATATGTCCACTTTGGTGTATAGCGGGAGACTCTGGAAAGGTTGGCGTTTCCCCTTGGACGGCGGGGATTGCGTACCTGCTGAATTTCTATGACTTCCCGAGCCGCGATCCTCAGCGGGGGCCGCTTTGGAAGAGGACACATACGGAGCTCCCGTCGCGACCTTCGAGGAATGGCCAGTCGATGCGGTCCTCAAGCGCGTTTTGGTGGATGGGTTGGCGACTTTTCAGGTAGAGTTTACGTGGAACCCTTGTACGAATCATGGACGAAATGACTACACGCCCCAAACCCAGCGGCGCAAGCTACCAGCAGGGAGGACTTCCTCGACGGTGCGCCCCCTCCCCTTGAGAGTTGCTTCCACAGCTGGGCAGGTTCAGGTTCGAGGAGCCAAGTATTTTCAGGTTGAGGATATTCGGGGCTGGAAACAGGGAGAAGAGGGGCGGGAGTACCTGGTCAAGTGGGAAGGGTATGGGGACAAGCACAATACTTGGGAACCTGCTAAGCATTTCGATCAATGTCCTGAGGTGCTGGAGGAATTTCACCAGAAGGCGGGATTGTCCACAAACCCCTGAATCACGATCTTGCGCATAAAATGCATGTAGATTATATTTGTCTTACTACTAACTAACGTTACGGATGTACTTTTAGACCCCCACTGTAGCTCTCGAGGTAGCCAAAAATAACATGCAAGTGCCATCTGAATGTGGATCCCTGGCTCGGGAACGTGGCGGGAGGAGCCGCAGTTGGCGCATCGCGGATCTTCACATTTGACGCCAAGATGTGCCCGTCATCCCGCCTGACGCACACGCATGCCCAGCCAGCACGTGCTCCAGACTGAGCTGTGCCAGAGTTCACCGGGTAACTTGCCTTCAGCTGTTTCCTCTTTGCTCCCCCGTTTTTACCAGCACCTGGCAGGGTGTGACGATAGGTACATTGCATCAACAGCTAGGGGCGTTAGACTCCCGGAACCAACTCTTCTGGGTCTTTAGACTTAGTCCACTTCATCACAGGCTCATCACCTAGGGTGAGCCTATTTCCGTGAACGACAGTGCACTGAAATCATGTTGCATCGATTTGGGGAGTGGTCTGCTGTGGTAGATGTTGTTCCGCGCTTCTCCAGAGAACAAAAGCCGGAAAGTTTTCGCAGAGCGACCTTCTGTTGCCGCATGGAGCACCGTATATCCGTACTACATGTAGGTAACCCTGGACTGCGTACGAGGAATTGTAATTCCCCCATCACTGCTGATCTTCCGATGGGGTCGAATATTGCGTGCATGGCCAAGACAATCCAAGAGCCTGGGCCAGGTCAAGGCTAACCGATCGCATTGCGGAGTGATAACGGAAATATATCCATGACCTGCAGGCATCATGGTGAAACCATGCCAGAGGAGAGCAGCAAGTTCCGATCTGCGTGAAGTGCTCCTCAGCCAGCGGCGATCCCTATCCAAGATAGGCCATCATTCAGAGATTAGCCATCGAGGGCCACGAACCCAAATACACCAAGCACCTGCAATACAGTGGAGCTGACAGACAAGCATGACGGAAGACCCCGACACCCTAATCACCATGCGCCAGGCAGCACTCCAACCATGAACGACAAGATTATTACGTATCGCATTCGCCCCTCATCTAATATTTCCCCCTCCCACGATACCCATGCCCCGGCCCATGGCCATGGCCATACCCATACGCCGGCGGCGGAGGACCATCACTCTCCTCATCCCGTCCCGAACTCGCCCTCCCCTCGACCAAATTCGTCACACTCGCCGAGCTCCTCGCATCCGTCGACTCGTCCCCGCCATACTTGATGCTGACCCGATTCTCCACCGTGATCTTCCCTCCTCCTCCTGCACCCGCACCGCCATTACCTCCCAGACCTCCCAGACCTCCACCATTCGTGGTGGCCCCGCTAGGAGTACCACTACCACCGAACCCACTGCCCGGCCCAAACCCGCCCACGCTCTTCCGCGTGCCGGTCAGATTCGACACGTAGCCCATCTCGTACCGGTTGCCTGTCGTGCCCAGCACGCGGGGCAGCAGGCGCCGCAGGAGGAGGCGGAAGGAGGGCAGGCAGGGGCAGATCACGCCGACGTCGAGCTCGATGCCGGACCAGAGGCAGATTTGGACTAGGTCTCCTGTTTTGGGGGTTGGATGGAGGTGTTAGTTGGTTATTGTGGTTGAAAAGGGGCAGGGGAAACAAGGGATGGGGATGGGGAGGACTGAACTCGTTGGGTTGACGGCGCGAGTGAATTCGTTGATGGTTTTGAGGCGGACGAGGCTGATGATCATGACGCTGTTTTTTTGCGAAATTATGATGTCAGTACTAGTACTTCTTGGCGGAAGAAAAGGGGAATTGGAGTAAGTAGGGCTAAGTACGCACGCGACGCCGACAAAGAACATCATCCCGCCCATCAGCTTCCGCTTCCAGTGCAGGTTCAGCGTCAGCAGCTGCGAGAAAGGCAGGGCCAGCAGCCACAGGTCGTAGACGATCCCCGTCGCGGCGGCCACCCAGGCCAGGATGTTGGCGTTGCCGCAGGTGCCCGCGTGCTCGCCGTCCCACTGCCACCAGAAGTGCGACAGCGGGCTGCACTGGAAGATGACGGCGAACAGGAAGCTGAGGTTGTAGACGATGTTGAACACGAACGTGCCCTGCACGATGCGGCCGAGCTTGTGGTCCGGCTTGGGCGGGAAGACGCGCATGTAGAAGAGGATGATGGAGGCGCGCACGAAGAAGCGCGTGACGCAGTAGAGGATCATTTGCCAGTAGAACAGCTGTTTTGTTGGAGAGGCGGAATCAGTAAGTTGCGGGGGTTCGGGTTGATGACTGTTAGGTGCTTGGGACTCACCCGAACGACTTCCGTGATGTCGTCGAATGGGACGAACCAGATATCCTTCGACTGGCCGACCGTCACAGCTGCAGGATCGGTTAGTCCATCTGTTCTTCGCGCTAAAGGTTAGTCAGGAGGCAGAGCACCCACACTTGATGCTCACAGCAGTAAAGGACGCTGCACCGATCTTGGGGGCGCTGTCAGCATGTACGTAAAACCCAGTCTAATCACGCAGATCGACGTACGAAGCCAACAAAATTCGCTGCGTCGTCCCACCAGAAGTAGGCTTGGGTCAAGACGCGCGCAACAAGGCGGAGTATCACGGCGAGGACGGCCAAGCCGATGAACGTGGCGTAGAGCGGGATCAAGGTAGCGTCGGTCTCGACCGGGAGGCCAACGCCGCAGAGTTGAGAGGTGAGGTTCTTGGCGGCTGTTTTTCAGCGTCAGCGTTAGCAACCTCGACTACGGCCCGAGGTCGACCGGGGAGCACGTACTAAGAGACTGCTTGATCGTGCATGTGGACATAATACACGCCGTGGCAGCATTATTGAGCGCCTGGTCATTGCAGATGCAAGTGACGTTAGTCAAGGGACAAGGCGACTGGCCCAGCGCGGTTTGGAGGCATCCTTGCTGTTTCCACGGGTCAGTTCACGTCGATTCTTGGACCTGGATCGTTCGTTCCACCACACGTACTGCGCAGCTAGGGAGCGCCGCGTATGCGTCCAGGAGTGATATTGAGCCCGTCTCGGCGGCGGCGGCGGCATGGAACACGGCAAGACACAGGCCAAGCACGGCCCACGTGTTCCTGAAGGACCTCATCTTCAAGTCACCATTCGCGACGATGGGAAGGCAGCCTCGTTCAGCAGGTCGGCTGGTGAGGACGGGCGCCCACAGATGAATCTGCCAATATCGATGGACCTAACAGGGCGGGCTGGTGGGAACACCAAGGTATATACGGGATTTAGGGTGGTGAGATCCTGACCCGCGAGCAACGGGCCGTATCCCCTTGCCAGACCCCAAGTTCCACAGCTTCGGATCGGTGTCGACATGGGATCGTGGTGGGTTGCTTAGGAGATCGCTGACTCTTTATCAAAGACGTGGTATTCCGACAGCAACGTAGCAGGCGTATGGAAATTGGGCGGAACCCGGATGGGACATTCGGGGAATCGCTCACAATCTCGTTCCTGCAATGCACCACCGGCCGTTCTGTGGGTGGAGCTGAGAAGGGCGCCAGCCTTCTTCACTGCAACCGAAGACAAACGGTGACTGGCCAAGCTTCTGAAACGACTCCTCATGTGAAAAGACGTGGATGAAGATCCTCGACCCGCTCAGGTGTGGGCCGTCAGATGGGCCAGGCACAGCATTGACGAAAAAGGATATTCAATCCGGACAGCCGGTGTCGAAGCGGGCAATGTGTTTATGAAGGCCGAGAATCGTCTTGTTTCACCGCTTCCCCGAAATGGCGGCATTTGTCGCAGCAAGACACAGACATGGAGCTGGCTTTCGAGAGCGCAAATGCAATCGTTATGTGCTTTGCCAAGAATTCTAGTGTGCTGCTTGACAGGCTTCCCGTGCCAAGTTGAGGGGTTTTAACCGACTGCCGGCGATCGGTCTAGGCAAGATGGACCAAACGTTTTGGGAAGAGACTGTGTGTTCCGTCAGCGACGTTGAATGTGATTTTCATGCTTAACGTACCCATTAACCAGGCCATGGCAATTCCCCCAGGCTGTTGCGAAACAAATCTCCCGTTCGCCAGATCATATTGGCTCGTTGTCACCGACAACAGGTTGAAATCTGAATCGCAGCCTACCTCGACCGTACTTACGCCGTGGAACCATTATCCGCGCAGCCGAGAGGGGCTGAAGGGATGTTCTCGGACAGGCCGCGTTGCACAGCGAAGACAAAGAAATTCGCCATGCAACGCTACGGATATACAAACGAGCTTTGGACCCCTTAAAAAGAAGGGCCGCGATCCGTTCCTGGCATGTATGCCGCCTTATGAAACGAATCTCATCTTGGTCGTAACCAGCCCCACCTCAACCGAAGCTTGGGCGCTTGGGCACAGGGCGAAGAACTTTCTTAGGTTGCTTCCTATGCACATCAACTCCGGCTTGGCAGCAAGGCCAAAATGCAACCGAGACTTGCTCTCAATCGGGGTCTGGATCCCGAAGCCTGTCTGGTGCTGCCCCGGAGGGGATTTTCATCATTCGACATGCGCAGTCGGCGACGATGTTGTGTGACCCCAGGTTGCGTGAAAACTCGACACCTTAGCCAATATTGATGTTGCATTTCTGGCGCTTCGTCGGGCAGCACGGAAGTCTGTGAGCCGGGAGCCATGTGGTACCCTGGAGCTTGTGGGCCTCTTTAGGGCATGCAGGGCAAGCGTCTGGTGCATAGTGTACGGATCCGTACTTGCAACAATATCTGCTGGTTATCTCCTCCTCTTTGTCCTGTTCAACTCGACATCCGACATCCGACATCCTACATCTCTCTTCGTATCTACAGATCCGTACTTCCAGATGAATATCCGCGCTCTACTCAACTATACAAGCATCCACAACTCGCCTGCCGCGGAGCGTTTTTACTGCTTGCAGTGTCAGCGAATCCGGCAGCCGCAATTTACTGAACCAGCGAGCCGATCCACGACATCGACGAAGGGCCGCGCCCAGGAACTCTCACGAGATCAGAAGATAGAGGCGCGAGCCTTGCGTAACCATGCCAAATGGTCCTACCAAGCCATTTCCCAGACCTTAGGAGTGACTGTACGGCAAGTTCAACGAACTTGCGATGGCCCAGTCACTCCACAGAAGACCGGGCATGTCGGAAGACTTCCATTGATCCGTACTCCGCAAAAGGAGATCCTCCGTCACTATCTCGAAGCCGACAACCTCTTCCGCGAGCTCCCATGGGGCGATTTGAAGTACTACATCCCGGGGTTTGAGCTCTTTGGAGAGACTGCAATCTTCAAGGCTCTACGATCAATGGGTTACTCGAGAAGGAAACGGCCCCGTAGGATTGAACTGACTGATCAGCACCGGGCCGCACGACTTGCCTTTGCATACGAGCAACTGTCTCTACAACCTAATCCTGAGGACTGGGAAAAGGTTATATTCAGCGACGAGACTTGGGCTAACGTTACCAATAACCCTATATGGAAGAGGTGGATTACGGTACACGACACTGAAGACCTTCGTACTTAGGCACTTCTTCGGCGAAAACCACACGGCTGGATGTTCTGGGGCTGCTTCGCTGGACGGCACAAGGGACCCGG
>MU860298.1:0-31316 GCA_033296875.1 Achaetomium macrosporum | reverse complement strand
GGCCCCCTGCCGGTACGGGACCCACATACAATACTTTTGCCTGTGACCATAGTAAGCAGTATGTAAGCTGCATGCAATACTACGCTTGGGGTGAGCGTATATGCTGGTTTTCTGGTTAGTTTCCAAACTTCGATTTTGGCTTCCGTACGGGACTCTCAAAAGCTGCCGTTTATGCTCAAGGATCGTGCTCCTCCTGCATGTTTCAGTAAAAACTTGAACTCTTGAAGACTTGGGCTAAACCAATGCCAGTAAGAGACATGACCACCTCCGTAATGACCGTCTCGGCTAATCAGAGAGCTTGTTTTATATTTTGCATCCTCCACGTCGCGTGCTCTCGGATGACCTGCTGTTGGCCTTCGCGTGCTGGTGTGTATACCGGTACCTATCCGCTCAACCATTCTGTTTCGTGGCTCTGTTTCGTGGAACTTGCCACTTGATTGATGCCATTGAGGCAGGATCAACGTGGTTCCACGAAAGCACAGAACCGCTCCCGGGAAGGAGCGGTGGTGAATTGGTTCGTCTCATTGGTCAAATGCTAAGGAATAGGTAACAACCCGGTCTCACACCCAGCCACAGAATCCCGAGAGGACTTGATCATGGGTGAGAATTGACAGGAGGAGCGATCCCAGGCATTTAAGACTCCGGTCAAAGTTAAACTCCGGGTTTAGTATCTTATCCAAACCAACCCAAACCAGGTGAGACACCCAGTCCGAGTCATTGTATCCCCAATCTCTCCTCTGCTGAGGCCCCTCCAAGTCATGATTCTCAAAACAATCACTGTTCATACTGTGTATGTCCATTCGAATGCCACGTGTCAACCGAACCGTTGCAGCTCCCAGGCCTTCTGGATACCTACTGCGGGGTGTCTTTGTGGGGAAGCTGGAGTAGCTCCACTGCACGACCATAGGTTGAAGACCGCGGCGGTTTAGGGATATTTCTGCCTCGTAGCAAGGAGTTTACTTGCGTAGAACTCACCCACCCAACAGATGCGGTGACTGGAGCGGTTCGATTGTGGGTTGATATTATATCAGGAACTATGAAGCTATTAACATTGGCAAGAAGACGCAATCTACGATGGCTTTAGTAGTGTCGGCGTGGCGCTGAGTTCGCTGGCTCTGCCTTCAAGCGTGTGTGTCACACGGAGGAAGAGTTCATCCCTAACTATCCGAGCAGACGGGGTTTGGCGGCACAAGGGCCCCCCTCCCCAGCTGCGTGCCCAAACGGGTTTGGCAAGGGTATCCAGGGGGAGGCCTTTAGGCGCGCCGTAGAAGTGGCGGTTCATAACGAGGCGCCCAAAGACATGATATCTGTGAGACGGTGATGGATGTTAGAAATTGGATGACTTTGAATATGACGGCGTGAACCATACAGGTTGTACAGAGACTGTGCAGCGTTCAGATTGAACACTTGCTGCGCGTGACAGTAGAAGCGATTGTGCCTCGCGCTTTGGAACGCGAGGTGTTCTCCGTTTGTGGGATCCCACCACGGTGAGAAGGCATGCAGTTGGCAACAGACGGAGCAATAGAAAAGCCGGTCGCCAAGGTCCTTTTCAACAAGTGCCAGAAGGCGCCCCCGACACTTTGCTTGCACTTTGACAACGTCGTTTGCGAGGATGGTGCGGAGATGCTTGCAGGTGAGTGAGAGCGCCACAACAGATTCAGGGGATGAAGATAGCTGAGCCGCAATGCATAAAATAAGCTCGGCCGGCAGTTTTAAGAGAGCCGGCTGTGCTTGAGGCGATTGAGATCGGAAAAGGCGAGATAATCTTTGACCCATGCTGGACATCTTTGAAATGGACTTTCCGTGAAAGAGGGAACGCACAAACCCCTCATAGCTACCTACCTAACTACGTACCTGACATACCAGAAGCCCAGTTCAAATGACATCATTCAGATAGATGTAGAACGGATAGTCATAAGGGTTCAAATCACAAATGTAATTAAATCAAGGTCATGCGGAATAGGGCCCTGAGGAAATAGGTTGGACAGAACACTACTAGCCATTCCATTTTACAAGAAAGAGGACGATGGAAAGGCGAGTTCATGAACTTGTAGTGAAAGAAAAACATGCTCATCTGTGAGGTTCCGGCTTGTCTTAGCTTTGTCTATAGGAGGCCACTGGATCCAAGCATCACCATGCATCACCGTGTGGCGCGAGCTGTTTGCTGTAGGACGGGATGTCGAATACCCTCCTACCGCCCTGTTCGCTCAGACCCTGGAGACTTGAGTCTCTGTCCGGCATATTCGGGGTCTATAACACCATACCTAAGTAAGCCGAAGGGATACCGTCCGCGTCGTAGAAAGAACAAAGAAAACTAATAGTAAGTCCGGCAGATAGGTGGATAGAAATAGATAGTATGATTCCAAAATGTCCTTATATGTTTATGCTTCCCGATCATTGCCTGAGATCGGGCAGAGCCACCCAATTCCATACTTCTCCATCCATCCCCAATATAGTCCCTTCCATCCATCGGCTCGGTTCACCTCACCGGTGACCCCCTACATTCTCGCAGCCCACTACCCCAGAGCATCACAACATCAGAACCCATATCCACAGTAACATAACAACCGAACCGACAGATAGCCTTCCAAACTCACCAAGCAGTTAACGCAACATTTGACCCCCCCCGGCCGTAAGTGAATCCCTCGCATGGCCTAGGCTGAGTAGCCGCACAAGGATGTGCCACGGCTCCGTGGGCATAGGCGCATCGCTGCCTTGAGTGGCAAGGGATTGCGGAGCACACCATCAGGCAGTTGAGGCAGTACTCCGCCCCTTCGACAGCGAATTCCTCGCAGAGGATGGCCGCATAAGTAGTATACGACGCGTTGCGAGGGCGCAATCGCATCGCCGTCCTTCCTCGCAGGCGGCAAATCCGGGCCCGGGCGAAGGCGGCGTGGGCCCGGGCGACCGGCGACGGGAGGACAGGCGACGGGGGCGTCTTGCGCTTGCGGCCGCCCACCCCGGAACCCGGCACAGGGCCGTGTGGCAACTGAGGACGGTTGTTCTGGTGAGTGCTTGGGAGCCTCTGTCCAAATAAGTCAGTTAAGCAGTCAGACATGAGAGGCAGCATGGGAAGAGATTGAACTCACGCAGATCTGGCAACTATCTCCGCTCCCATCGCGATAGTTGGGGCACCCTAACTGATGCCCGCAGGTTTGACACGGACCAGTGCCACCGACTCGGCATGATCGGTCCTGAAAGATGACGGGAAGACGTTAGAACCCCGAGAAGTGACTGTGTGAGGGGCTTGTGGCATTTGGCACAGAAGACTTACGCAGGCACTGCACCAAGGAAAAGATGCATTGAGTGCGCTGAATGTGCGAGAACACAGCGGGTTTCTGCAGGGGTTTGGGTTGTCTGGCCGCTTGCAGGCGCACAAGAACATCAATGAGTGTTCTCCGAGAGACAACACAGGATTCTTGGTAGTCGTCATTGTGAATTATTTTGGAGGTCTGAAACAGCGTGCTGGTGTGAGGAAGTAGTGAAGAATGGAGCTCTGAAGCAGTGTGCTGTGGTAAACGGCTATGGGAGAATGGAGAGCAGGGACAGAAGGGCTATTTATATAAGAGTATAAGAACTGCTCCCGCTACACAAAACCTCGGGCGCTTTGCCATAGCAGCCATGACTTTGGATGGAATTGACACGCCGGATCAGTGCTTGGGCCCATGTGTCAATGTACCTGCCTTCCTAGGTACCTAAGGCATCAATCATCCACCAGGATGGCAGAAACCACGATTGGCACATCTTCCACTGACTATAGGTCGCCTTCAACACGTTTCATACACTACATGCCACTACAACTCCGAATCTTAGAATCTTGCATGCGATATGCAGCGATGGCCGGATGGAGGCCACAGTGCGAAATGCCAGCATTAATCGATCATGGCAATGCCTTGGAAAAATAATGGTCAGACAGGAGGCTCCCATAGATCGTATGCTCGCGTCGTCACAAATTGCGTCCGAGTTCGGAAAGTTATATGAAAAGAAAGACGTATTGGAGTGGCGAAACGGCTGCTCCACTGGAGCGGAGGGGCACAAACACGGTGGCCTGGTCAGATGCTGGTATCAGATGCTAATATCAGATTAGAATATTCTAGCTCCGGGCCGGGCTAGCGAAGGGAAGACCTTAGGTCATCTCGGATTATTCGTGAATCTGCTCCATCCCTACCTAGATTTAGGCGGTCTGTATTGGGATTGCAGGCAATGCTAGGCTGTACTTTTCGAGGCGGTTTTCGTTTAAGCATGAGATGAGACTCAGGAGGTATCGCGGCTCCCGGACGGACCGGGCCGGACCTCAGGTCCGTAAGGCAGTGGTAATGGGTGTTACCACGACCCGGGTACGTCCATTGCGAGAATGGAATTGGTGGCATCTCCCCAATCTGCCTATGGCATGACGTTTTTCATCGGCTGATACCTAAGGTACCCAGTTGCTGTCGACTTGGCTCAATTAAGGCACGTAGTTTAGCTGCCTTTCGACATGATATGGTGTTCTTGACGGACCGTACTGTGACCTGTGTAAGTCGTTCGAGACCCCTGTCGATCACGGCTTCCTATTGCCCGAAATAGAAAGCCAAGAAACGGCCCCCGCTGCAGGACGGGTACGGAGCCCGGCCGCATTTTCCAGGCCTCAAACATCCAGCCCCTTCTGAACCCAGACTTGACCGTGCGCATGGAACCAGACACCAGATGGATAATGTGTTAGTGTGAAAGAGCAGACAAAGATGGAGCGGAAAAAAAAACCCGGCTAAACAAGGTACAGTAGCACGATGAGAATCACGGGTTATTGTGGGTGAATGGGTTGCGTCTTCCTAGTTCCACTTACAGTGCTATGAAGAAGTACAGTACTCCGCCAGGAAAATGGCTCGACACCAAATTGTAGGTCGGGGGTGGTAGACCGCATCTCAGCACGTATCACAGGAACCGTATGGCCCACCCCTCCGGTTGCCAGGCCCAACCCCGTGCGAAATCAGTTCCAGGACGCGGTTTACGACATTTGACCCAGCCCGAGAAGATCTAAAGCCCCTCAAGCCAGCTGATGCAACGTAGGTCAACGGGGGTATAACATGCCCTTCCATCTCCATTGGAGTCTCTCATCCGAATCCTAGAGCCTGCGCCCAGTTTGTCCCTCATCAGATCCATCTCTCAGACCACTCATCATCAGATCATCCAAAATGGGTTGCTGCGGACTCTTCAAGAAGCACAAGAAAAGCAAGCTTGACGGCCAAGGCTTCGCCGTCCGGCCCGTCCAGCAAACCGTCCAAGGCGGCAATGTGAGCTACCATCCCAGCTCGCAGCAGTACCACTATGGTGGCGGCGCTGGCGGCGCTGGCGGCTTACACCAACAGGACCCCAACCACGCCGCAAGGCAGGCGGCAAACCGGGCTCTTGCACAGAATGCAGCAATGGGTGAGCCTGCCGTGGAACTCGCGATGAGGGTCTGACGGGTCGTTGGAATCGCTGGCTAACAATGTCTCCGTGATGCAGGTATCAACGTGGCAACCCACGGGAAATATTCCAAATACGTCGGAAAGGGAGCCAACCTGGCTGCCGATCAGTTCACCAAGTACCAGGAGAAGCAGGGTGGGTACTTTCATGAACTCTGACAGTCGCGACGATTCCAGACTAACATTTCTGAAGGGCCTCACTATTAGGGTTATGTGATGAAGCAGGGCCTTTGAGCAGGGCGATTTGGCATTTTGAATGAGCATAGACTGTCGCGATATTTTTCTTCTTAGTTTCCTTTTCTGTAAGCGGTTAAACCTATGAATCAGTTGATCTGGTCTCCCCATGCTCGGCCCATCCGCCGAACCATGACATTGCCGATACGACAACCTCTCATCCCAATGTCTCTCCATGATCATATTCGCTCTGCCGGTACATGCCATGTACATGCTCCATACTAAGAAAGGGACCTAACTCCCAACACCCATCCCAAGCGCTCAAGGTCGCCAACACAAATGCTCTCGTGGGCCAACTCCGTCTATCCATGCATTAAAGCCAAGAATACTCGGATAACAACAGCAAGGGAAATGTCCAAAACCGAGAAAGGATGTCAGAGACATACTGTAGCTCTGCCTCGCAAAGAACCAACTCCCATCAGCACCCTCATACGTACCAGGGAGGTATCCAAATCATCACCGCACCCCACCGCCCTGCATACATCATCACGAATCATCCGCAAAGACCTGATAAGCCATAACCATGATCCACAACAAGAAAATCGCCCCAACCAGCCCAAACGCAAACACGGCCTGCCAGCTCTGGCAGATGTTACGCTGCTGCAGCCACGCGAGCGTCTGCAGGGTCTGGCCGTGGGGCTGCGGGTCGGCGCCGAACACGTACAGGTTGCAGTTGGAGCTGACCGACCCGTCGGGCCCCCAGAGCTGGATGGAGATGACGATCAGCCCCGTAAGCCACAGCACGAAGAGGATGAAGCCGCCGATCATGACGATGCTGGGCAGCAGGCGCCGCTGGAAGATCAGCCACAGCAGGAGGATGATGAAGGCCACCGTGAGGGAGGCGACGGTGATGTAGTATGGGAAGTACCTGCCAGCTCTTTTGTTAGTGGATGTGTTTTGCTGGGGAAGGAATTAGAGGGAGAGAAATGAGAGGGGGAATGCGCACCATGGTATTGGTAGCAGCAGTTGGTTCTGGATTTGGATGAAGGTCGCAAACACGCCGATGATGAGCGAGGACGCGATGAGCATGATGAGCATCCAGATGTTGAGTTGCACGGCCGGCCAGTGGTACTTGTGTATGCGTTCGACCACGCGGCGCTCGTAGACGAGCGAGCCGCTGGTGACGGTGGATGCCATGGCGGTGGCTGTTGATCCGGAGTGGTTATGGGAGTGCGGAGGGAGGTGTACTTGGACGGAGTCGGAGACAGGCCCGGGCCTTCGAGGTTCGAATTCGGCTTGGACTTCGGCCCCGGCGCCGGGTCACCTATGGAGACTCGTTCCGGTCACTGATCGGGGGGCAGGGTGGATTTGTCTGAAGCATTCCCGTTTTCACCTTCCGATCAATGACTTGACAGTTGCAGCGAGGTCAGGTTGACAGCTGCAACGTCCGTTGCCAAACGGAATCGTCAGCCGTCCAACCCGCTGCAACGGACCTCGCGGAATACAATGCCTTTGTTTGCAAGTCAATCCCACGTCCGCAGAGAAAGCCCAAGAGCCTAGGTAACCTAATCCGCAGAAAAAGCTGTTTCCGGCTTCCCTCAACGTCACCTAGATGGGCAAAAGGCACTTGCAGTGAAGCAGCCGCCTCGCCTTGTCGCAATCGCACACGGAGCGAGTGCCACGTCGGGGGTGGAGATCGAGAGGCTGGCGATGACTCCGGCGTTGTCGGCGAGCTCCCCACAATTTCGGTGGAGCAGGTAGCTCTCGTGGCTGGGAGGTTGGGTCTGGTCGCACGGGTCGGTCGCGGCGATGGCGATGGCGATGGAATAAGAATGAGCGACAGGAAAGGGGTCAAAGGGCCTCTGAGCAGAAGAATGGCGCCCGATGCGAAGGGATGCGACAGGAGAGTCCTCGAGGATTTGCACGCCGCTCCCGCGCCGGCCTCGTCGTCTCGCGGGAGCTAAAGAGGCTTGGCGTGCGCTTGATCGGTGCCTGACTGGATCGCACTGTGGGGGGACAGGGGCATCGAGAGCTTGTCTGTGCCTCCGGATCGGGATCAAGATGTCGAGGTCAAGGACTCTTCTATCTGCATCCGTAACATTGTTCAACTGGCACAATTGCTTCTCAGTGTGACCTTTCATTGAGTCAACTTTGGGCACATCACTCGTCCGAGATTTTCAGTGAAGACGACGCTGTCGCCGTTCCTGCATCGATTTCCGGTTTGGCGCGGGGTGTTGTGGGGCTGTCCTGTTGGGTGGCTGGGCCGTTGGGCAGCTGCTAAAAATGACGGTGGTTGGCGGCGCGAGGCCCACATGAAACCTGCCGACACCCGTGAGAGATCCTCCTGTGACCTCGAAGTGGACGATCTTGAATCACAAGCGTAGGAGACGCGCCTGGTTATGACGGCATTTGTATGAGGTTATGTGTCTATCAATGTTATCTACGGAAAAAGGACATATGAGGCATCGCGCCAAACAGGTCTCAGAACATCAATCCATCGACGCCGCACCCCCTTCTCAAGGTAAGGTTGAGCGAGTCTAATAAATGTCTAACCCACAATCTGCAACATCGGTGCCTTTCTGCAAGCTGCTTTTACAGCAGGCTCTCACCGAGTGCGCAGCGAACGAGGGAACATCCAGCCCGGACAGTCTCGTGGGCTCCAATGTCGTTCTCCGGTGCTAGCCGCGGGTTGACCTCAACGAGATCAACGGCAACCAAGCTGCCCGTTTGGTGCACAACCTCGCAGATGTAGTCACCCTCGCGGAGCGTCAGGCCACCACGCACAGGTGTGCCGGTCGAAGGAGCCCACATGGGGTCGAGCGCGTCGACGTCGAACGAGAGGTGGATGGGCGTGTCGCTGCCGATATGCGCGAGCGCCATCTCCATGACGCGACCAATGCCGTGCCTGCTTGACGTCAGCCCGAGGATCTTCTTTCCTGAAGGGGTGAAGGGGAAGAGTCAGGAAAACCCACCTGTCGATATCGAACATGCTGAAGGCCTTGATACCATTCTCCCTCAGAATCCTCTTCTCCCCGGCATCAACATCCCTCAAGCCGATATACACCAGCTTCTTCACACTAATCCGATGCTCGTCCTTCAACCACCCGAAGAACTCCTCGTTATCCTCCCTCGCAAGACCCGTCAAAAAGCTGACTGGCATACCATGGATATTCCCGCTGCCGCTCGTCTCAGGAGTGTTGATATCCGCGTGCGCATCCACCCAAATGACAGCAATCTCCCTTCCCAACCGTTCCCTGATGGCCTTCGCGCTCCCCGCGATCGTTCCAATCGCGACGCTGTGATCTCCTCCCAAGGTGAGCACCAATCTCCCTTCCTTCGCCTGGTTGTACACCTGTTCAGCAATACGCCGCGTGACGGCCGAGACGGCGCGCGGATTTTTCATGCCGCGGTGGGGCGGGTCCTGGGCGGGGTGCAGGTCGCTGTAGGAGTGCACCGTGTCGTGGCCGTGCAGGTTATATCCGAGCTCATCGCGGAGCTGGTCGAGCAAGCCTGACTCGATGAGCGCGGTCGGGGCAGCATCGACGCCGGGCTTGCCTTGCCCGCCGGAGAAGCCGACCGCGACGACGCCGAGGTCTTCGGGGTGGGAGAGGAACTTGGATTCGATCATTGAGGTGTTCATTTTGCCGAAGAAGCGCGGGGAGTTGCGGCCTGTGGTGGACGGGGGTGTGATCGTGCCGGCCGTGGGCATCGTCTTGGTGGTGGTTGGGATCGACACCTCGCCGTCGACGTAGTCGCTGACACGGGAGGGAGACATCAGGTTAGGAGAACTTTGACGGATGACCTTGATAAGATAGGTACAGCGGCCGTACGTTGAGGTAGCTTCGTGAAGCTAAGGACGCAACTCTGCTGCAAGATAGGTCCTGTTGATCGTCAAAACCAAAAGCTCCGCCAGAAAGGGAGATGAAACCATAAAAGAGCAGAAAATGCTTGATCTGGGCCGCATGGCGGGGCTGATGCAAGGGAGGCCCGTCACATGCCGCAATGGCAAGGAATGCCTGCGCGGGATCTGAACCCGTGATTGTTCCGTGCGAAGAGTTTCCAGAAGCCATCCAGGCACCTCGATGGCGGGCCACCAGTGGGGCTGAGCCCAAGGCGCTGCCGAACAGCGAGATCGGGCGAAACTGGAGCCAATAATAGAAATTGAAACACACCTTGTTGGAGCCCGGACAGTACTTCGTCTGACACCGACGGCGATAAGGGAGGAGATACGAGTCGAGACCTGGTCAAAGGCCGTTTTGAGGTAGGTAACAAAGAGCCGGTCGATGCGACGACGGTTCAAGGATTATCGGTGGAGGTTGTTTGCGCAACGACAAAAACCGGGCAGGTTTGCAGTAATGGAGGGAGGCGAAGCTTCTCAAGTAGACGACTCGAGACGAAGAGCGGGAGAGATAAGCGCCGACCATTATATATCTCCCGACCACGTCGTCGCGTAATGCCATCCAGGGACCATCCCGGGATCGGTATCTGATCGAGTCGCTCGGTCCTATTCCCTCCTCACATCCCTGAGTTTCCCTGTGTCGCAAATCGCTCACGTGGAGTGAACCGGAGACGCAGAAATGCTAGTACGACATCATCTCGGACTCGACTGCCGTTAAGTTATAAGTGCGATTGCAGTTAACGGCAGGAGTTGAGTTTTTGGCGGATACCACCGGCAACCGCCGGTCCACCCATATCCACCCGACCACTCAGGTCCTTCCGTTCGCCGTGCCTCCCCGGCTCTCCCTTTATTCACCGCTGGCCGGAGCGGTCTCCATTGCCGCCGAGCAATGCGCACGGGATGCATTGTTATGTAAGAGATTGCGAATCCGGTTGAGACGGGGAATGCGGGCATTGTGTCGCTCCAGGTGTGTCATGCGCCAGCGCTGAGCCGAGACTCGGAGACCTTAGCTGACAATCAGTATTCACTTCTCAGGGGACGACCCGACTCGCAGAGGTGAGCCTTAGTTCAACTCCATCTGGTACAATGGAATGCCGAGACTCCGTGGAAGGAAGACACAGCTCTGAGCCACTGGGGCACTTTGACTGTTACAACCTCAGATGCCGCACTTCAACCAGGACTCTACTGTACAGTACACAGCATAATACATGGTGAAGCGACACTTCAACCCTGGAGCCCACCGAACAAGCAAAAGAGCTCAAGAATCCAGGAGATGCTCTCCTTTATCATCATGAACACACATCTAGGAGCCCACCCGTTCCTGCAGGTCGCCAACCCACCCCATCACCTCCCTCCTCTCATCCGTCACCCTCGCATACTCCAGCAACAACCTCAGGATATACACCTGCATATCCTCCCTCCTCAGCACCTTCGCCGCCCACTCGCTCCCCGCCATGGCGATGTTCTCCGCGACCTCGTCCCTCCCCTTTACGCCCATCGCCTCATTCCCCAAGAAGTACTCGAGGGTGCCGTACCAGTCCCCAAACCTGTTATCCATCGGCACGAAGTGCTTCCACGCCACCAGCCGGCTGTCATGCCACTCCTTCCACAGCGTGGCCTTGATAGGCAGGCTGGTAGAGCGGAGGAAGCCGAGATACCGGCCGCTGAAGGAGTTGCCATCGATGTCGGGCAGGTACTTGTGCCGGAACTGTTCCGACATGGGCACCGGCTGGGAGGTGGCGAAGTAAGGGTCGGTGTAGTTGCACCCGGGCCAGAAGCCGTCGAAGCTGCACATCAGGTCTGTGAAGGAGACGTCGGTGACTGAGGATATCCACTGCGCTAGGGAGCTGTTGCGTTGCGCGGCGAGGTGGTACCGCTTCGACGGAAGAGCGAAGTTGGGTGGTGGGCTAGAGGTGCGGGTTGACTCGGCGAGTGCCAGCTGGCTACCGTTGTTCATCGCCACGAAGCGGTGGCGCTGAAAGGCTCGCCAGTTGCTCTCCCGGTTGAGACCGCCTGTCGCGGTGCCGCGCCAGATGGCGGTGGGTTGCTTGGACGCCCAAGGAATCGAGGCACCTTCGGCGCCTGTGAAGCGATCTTCTTCACTCAGGTACATGGGTGCCGGCAGGAGGATGTCGTTGTTCACGGCTAATTTGGAGCCCCCGAAGATCGGGAGGAGGGATTTGGTGGTTGAGACGCTGAGGGGTTCGACGAAGATGCCTTCGAGGGCTTGCAGGTCGGCCTGGTGGCAGAAGTCCGTGCTGAGGGTGTAGTTGGCTACGTATCCGTGTTTCATGTGCTTGAGGTGGAAGTTGCTCGCGATTGAAGGCGGTTTGTCGAAGTCTGTGATGACTTCGGCTCTGCGGGCTGGGCTGCTGGGCGTACACCCCCGGCGGGCGATGAGCCAGTAGTGCTCTGAAGAACGGTCAGCAAACGCCGACATAGTTCTGCGAAACTTGCTTCGAGGTAAGCTTACTTTCATGCTCCCATACCCTCTCTGGCGCCTCCTCTTCGTCTGGGCCTTCTTCCCCAGGCGGTGGTAATTTGGCAAACTCCGATACCACGACCTTTGGATGGACGATCGCCCTTCTCTCTTTTGCTTGCCGCATATACCCCTGAATCTCCTCCCACGGCACCACTAACCTGGGTTCATCCATCGCGTTCAGCGCAAGGTCCATATCCGGAAGTAAGTGCTCGATGGTTTGGATCGTCTGCAGCCAGATCTGCGTCCAAAACCAGTCGCTCCTAGTTGAGGCTTTGTGGTCGCGGATCTCGATGCGCATTTCAAATTCGCGGGCATCTTTGCGGATCTGGGCGGGCTTGACGCCCCAGAACGGCTCGAGGTCGTGATAGATCTGGTCCCAAAACTCTTCCACGATGACTGCATCTTTGGCCTTCGCGAACTCATACCACTTGTCGAACCCCGGCGGAGGATGTCGGCCTCGGCGTTCGCGGTAGGCATGGGCGGCAGCTTCCAGGGTCGTAGTGGAGCGCGAGATCTTCTTTTCAAACTCTCTTTCCGCATTCTTGATCAATTTGTCGATGGGATGCTCCTGCAGGATAGTCTTGAGTCCCAACAGTGTTGGGAGGAGCGGACCGATTTGCGAGGAGAGACTGCTCGGTCTGGTCAGGATGTAGAAGGTTAGCGTTAGTAGGAGGGTAGGTATGAGGTATCGAAGAAAAGCCGAAGGTCGACGATGGAATGCCATCTTGCTAGAATATCATCGTGGAAGGGCGAGGAGAGTTTAGGTTGGCGTTTCTTTTGCCGATCTGTTCGGTGAGGTAGGGCGCCTTCCAGGTTACGAGAGGAACGTTTCTGGGCCGTCGACCGGCTCAAGGCAGGAGCGACGGAGCCGAAGCACCCGACTTTGGGCTCAACGGAATAAATAAGGTACGCACTTGTCTCGGTCAAGGCTACAAAGTCAATCCGGGAGGATAACCGTCTAACTTGTTTACAATCCCGTTGTATGAAGCAAGAACACAAGGAGCGGAGGAAGGTCCCAACAACGGGACGATGAAAAGAAAGGAAACGAGACCAAAGTGAAATGGACGTGTAGCACAGTGGAACAACAATTCAGACATTTTGAAGCCGTGTTACTGCGTATCACACCAGAGAGGAAGGCGTGTTGGACTTGACGACCTTCGACTTACACACTGGGACTGTTGCACTCGCTAATCTGGACATGGGGCGGGAGCGGTCGATCTACAGGGATGGCACGGGCCGCAGCCGCAGTGTTGCAGCATCTGTTCAGGGATCGAATCATCGATTTCCTCGATAACCATGGACGTGAGTCTCCTTCCCATTGATCCTTGAATCCGAATCTTGATGAGGCCTTCAACAAGGAGCCCCTTAGTTATCTACCTGTTGGGTTGCCAGGTTCCTTCGAGCCTGGAATCGTGCGCTTCAGAGCCTCCTTCGGGTCGTCAACTGTGCGAAGTCCGAGATGAGCTGACAAGTTTACCAGGGACACAGCAAAGAACGATCAACCTTGGGAATGCTGATGGCGGAGAGAATATGATTCTAGCGCTACTCAAGATGTGCTACGCCGTAGTATGCACAATGCTCTACAAGTACAAGGTATGTTACAACAGAATGACTTGTGGACCCAATCTACCGAAACACCTCCCGATGCGAAACACCATCTATATATTCCCCTCAATGGGCGAGTGGTTCCCTGTGACTTCCTCCGCATCGCTATCAGAGAAGTCCTCAATCGTTCGCGACACCAGCTCCGAATAGCTCGGCCTGAACGGCCACTTCATCCACGCCTCGATGATCTCAATCAGCTGCCTCTCGTTCAGGGCCCGCGACGCCAGCTGGCCCGCCCCGCCCACCGGCGACCCGCCCAAACTAGGGTCCACTAGGCTCGGACATTCCGGAAAGACGCCGTCGCCTGCGCCGGCATAGATGGTATTGAGCGACTTGATAACCGGGTCAGACGAGCGCTGCAGGAGGTGCCGGAGCATGAGATCAAAGGTGTCGCCGCCGCGCTTCGATCCGGGGCCCATGTCGCGCAGCACACGGACGGCGGCCTTGGGTTGGATGTCAACCAGCGCGCAGGGGACAGCCGGGAAGAACTCGTCGGGTCGCACGCGCAGGGGTTCGGCGTAGCGACGATCCCAGCTGAGGACGGGCGGGTCTTGGTACAGAACGTGCACGTTGTCGCGGTGGAGGAGGACCTCGGCCCGGAGGCTCTTTTCAAGGATGTTGACCTTGGCATTCCAAGCGTCGTCGAACTTGGCGGCTTCCGCCAGGAGGTTCTTGTCTGATCCGGCTTCGACGTATGCCTGGACGACGCTGTCGAGTTCTCTGAGGAGGTTGTCGGTTTTGAGGTGGCGCCTGGCGGACCACGCAACCCAGTACTTAAGGGTCCTGATGCGCCTGAATTCCGGTGAATCTTTCTCAAACGCCCCCTGGGCAAATCCCCTCTCGAGCCGTTCCAGCTCCTCGTAGGCAGGACGCTCAACCGAAGAGTTAAGCTCATTCGAACCCGTGTTACTACTCATGCCAGGTATGCCCTCCTTATTTGATTCCATAAAGTCTAGCACATGCTGTGGCTCTCGCCCCGCTGGCATGACGAACCCTTGTTTGCGCATGCGTTCGAGCGTCATGCGTGTACTTTCGATATCAATCTCTGCGGCGCGACGGTACCAATGCGTGGACCGCAACCCCATAAAGTCGGACTGCTCGCCGCCGGCAACCTCGCACACGTATTCGGTGGAGACTTCGGCCTCGACCGCCATCTTCTTCCTCCGTTGGCAGGTGCGTGGCAAAATCGCCTCTTTCTCGAGGTCGGGCACCCATATGAGCATGCGCACCAGGCCGTATTTCTGAAAGAGCGACCCTGGGCGAATCGATGAGACGATCTGGAAAAGCACGAGCTGCGCCAAGCTCTCGAAAGACCGAAATTTCCTCTTGGGATGCATGGCCAAGTTCATGGTCACCAGGAGAGTGTCGTTGCGCTCGGGTGTTTCATCGAGGTTGTATTTCCGCTCGATCTGGTGCGGCAGATACGTCGGGTCCAGGATCTTGTTGAGATGCTCCCAGATGATGCCCGACTCGGGCAGCAGCTTGGTGCCGGGGCGTTCGAGCAGCGGTTTGAGATATGGTTCGTAAAACTCTGTGTCGGGCTCGAGCAAAAGGTGAGTGCGGGGTTTGAGGACGTCGTTGAGCGTCCGGCTCCAGATGCCAGCGCCTGGGAAAATGTCGATCAAGTCGCAGCCCTCATGGCGGGCAAGGGTCGGCTTAATGTAGTTGACGATGTCATCACACAACTTGTCGCTGACAATGTTGACGCGATATCGGTCTGTGTTTTTGCCTTTGCGTCGAGTGCCGCGCAGGTAACCCCAAACTCCTTCTTCCTTCAACTTGCGAGCTACATCGTACTTTGTCTCGGAGACGTCGGGTTCGGCTGGCGCGTCTGTGGACTTTGTAGACTCTGTAGACTTTGTAGACTTTGTAGACTTTGTAGACTTTGTGGACTTTGTGGACTTTGTGGACTTTGGCCGCGGTGCAACGAGGCAGCGATTGGCGCATGGGAACAATGCTCTGCGCACATGATTGCGAGCTGCATACATGGAGAACGAATGGCGTGGAAAAGTCAGCAAGACACACCCAGGAGCAAGGAGCAGATCGCATCTGGGATAAAAAGTTCCGGGCGCGCCCTCGGTTTTGCCGATGCTGACCGCTTGGGCCGGCGTCGGCTTGGCTTATCACTGCAGATAAGGGTTGGGGTTAGCACGTGCCAGCACAAGGTCAAAAAAGCCGTAACTATACCAAACTCGTCTGTTGTCATCCCCATAGTTTAAGCAAGGAATCAAGCCAATAATTAAAATAAATCAAATGAAAAGAGAAAGAAAGTAAATTAGAAAAAAGTAGAAGAAAAAGAGAAGGGAATAAAGGAAAAGAAAACGAAGAAAAAGACAAGGAAGAAAAGAACCAGAAGAAGAGGAAGAAGAAAGAGAATAGGAAATACATAGAAAAAAGTAAAGAAAAGAAAGAAGAGGAAGAGGAAGAAGGTAATAAATATTAAGAAGAAGATTAAAAGAACAAGAAAGGGGGGAGAAGAAGACGAAGACGAAGATAAAGAAGTAGAATTAGTAGCCAAAGGAATTTCGTTGAATCGCTATAACTAGGTATAAGTCTAACTGGCTAATATCGATATTTGGTACACGGCTCTTTTAGCCAGAAGGAGGTGCTTGTTTTGCTGTGAATGGGATCGTAATTATTCCCCTGCGAAATAAGTTAGGCCCAAAGAGTCTGGCAAAGATACCGAATACATGACGTTTCAGGAGGACATGATCCCCGGGCTACCTCCTTGCTCCGATGATATGATTTCAAAAGACCCTGGTTCCTGATCCTGGATTCCTGGCAACAGGGACAACATAACGCATTCCAAGCCGCCTGTCGCCATTATCTTTCGCTCTGCTTCGTCTCCTTAGCCACGAGGACTTTCAACCACATATCCTCCCGCTGCTCGATTCTGCTCTTGAGCCTCATCAGCTCATCCCTGACCTCCTCGATTTCTCTCTGTAGATTCTGACACTTCTCCCGGCCCGGCACCAGCACCTCCACCAACTCCTGCGGCGGAACCTTCCAAATTCTGAACATGGTCTGTAACAGCAAGCTGCTTCCTCTCTCTGCGGGAAGCAGAGCCAGCGATGCGAGATTTCAAGGCCTTCCGATGCACTTGACGCAGGTGTTTTTCGTAGTTGTCTTTCCTTGAGAAGCCTCGACAGGACTTGCGGCATCCTGCCTCCTGGCAGAAGTATGGCGTGGACTTCTCGTGGATGCCGCGGCGATGACAATCGGCATCGTTCTGTGAGCTGAAATGTTTCCCGCATTGATGGCAAACGTGTCGATTGGTTGGATTTGGCGGCTGGATCGATTCGACCTTATCGGAGCTTGAGGCAAGGGGGCAATCGGAGCTCGATTGGGGGTGCTCCTGAGGGATGGCTTCCGCCTGGCCAACAGCTAAGCCTCCGATGAGATCATGGTGCTCGATTGGGGGCGGCTCGAATGGCTCGGGATGGAGCATAGGAGACGGGATGCTCCAGACCCTCCGGTCGATATCTATGTCGGTTGAGTGGCTCTTCGTGTTGTGGACTGGAGTAGGCAGAGAGAGGCCGGAAGAGTCTCCGAAGAACCAACAGGCCCCATCCCAATCGCCTAAGCCCGAATCAGCAACATTGCTGACTCGATCGTTAGGGCAAGGGATACCTACAAGCACGCGGATGCGACTAGGTCGCGCTTTGATGTCGTGTGGTTGAGCCATTGGCAGCGGGTCGATGTAGCCGATGACCACAGCATAGCTCAACCACGGCCTAGCTTTTCCGCATGACGATTCATAGCTTTCCCGCTGCCTGTACGTGTCTTACCTAGCCCGTCGATAACAGGAGGTAAGACTCCGCTTGGAGCATGTCGAGAGTCTTCTGTCATGGTGTCGGGCCGGAGGACTGTGACTCACAGGCCATGAGGCCATTGGTCTGCAAAACCGTAAATGAGATAACACATGGATATTGATCAGTACTGGTACTTACGGTAATTCAAAACCTTGAGGCGGATGGCGGGTTAAATGAGATTATGAAACACCACGTCGAAAAGGATGAATGCTCGTACTTACTTCGAAGCGGGAAATGCAGGAGGTCTGCGGGTTAACAGCTTGCATTCCATACCAAGTACGGATGTGGCTGTGCGTACCAATAGTCTGTGTGCATGAGTACCTGAGCTTTCCATGGTTATTGTGCAATAATTAGGGACCTGGTTGGTTGCACCGTTGGGTGCTTCAGGAACTGAGGCAAAGCTGAGGCACACCGAGGCAGACTGAGGCCAATGATGAGGTATTATCAGGGGAACCAACATGTAGCCTCTGCTCGCACAGCAACCTGGCATTGGTGGAATGATTGCATGACGCAGGAGACCTTTTGCTTCTGTGGCACTCTTTCCCAAGCCCGTAGGTACCTTTATCGTGCGATGCATTAAAGTTTATAACAAATCAACAACAATACAAAGCTTGCTGTTCTGATAATTGACATTGACTGAACTGCTTCTTCCTCTTCCATCCCAGTAGAGTTACCAAATACTTTGCTCAAGATACTTCCATGCTGGATTGCAGAAAAATCAAATCAGAAAAGATGAAACAATACTACGTAGATACATGTACTACACAGCCAAACCAACACCGCTCCCGCCTCCCGCCTCAACGTTTCCAACCGGACTGAGCAACGGCCCACCGACACTAGGCAACGGCAGACTCAACTCAGACGGCAACCTAAACCTCGGCGTGCCCGGCACCCACTCTTCACCCTCCTCCTCTTCCTTCTCCTTCTTCCCCCTCTTTTTACTCTGATCCTCCCTCCGTGGACTATGACCACCACCATCACCACCCATTGACACTGACACAGTAGGCAAGCCAACAGGCGTAACCGGCTCGAGCACCCCGCTCCTCCTGGCCACATACGACTCGCTCGCCGCGAGCCGACGCAGCTTCCGCAGCACCCTCTCCAGCCTGAACCTGGCTCCATATACGGGACTCAGCAGCGCAGCCGTCCTCCCACTCCCCGGCGACGCGTGCTTGGCGATGATGACCTCGGAATCATACGTGCCCAGCAGCGAGGTCCAGCGCTTCCAGAGGCGGAATTTATTCGCCGAGAAGGTCGCGAGGAGGGCGTGTTGTGGGAGGAAGTACCGAAAAGGTTGCGGCGAGAGGAGGTGGAAGAGCAGGTGGGAGACGGCGTACTGCAGAAACGGGTAGGAGGACATGATTAGGTGGCGCTGGGAGGAGACTGTCGGGGGCGGGTGCCAGGAGAGGGTTGTTTCTAGTTTTAGCACGCCCAAGGGGGAGGATGGGGACGGGGCCTTGCGGCGGCGGCGGGCGCCGTGGCCGAGGGACTCGAAGTCCCGCATGTTGAGGTAGATGAGGCAGGCGCGGAGGAGGGTGTAGTGCGTAATGTCGATGAAGTCGGCTATGGGGAGGGATGGCGGGATGGAGGAGTTGCCGGCGGCGAGGCAGGCGAAACCTCGGCCGGATAAGAAGAAGGTACGGACCGAGCTGTGGATTGGGTGGACGCGCTGTAGGCCAAGCGGTTCGTTGGCGGTGGGTTGGCGGCTGTCGGATCTGAGCTCGAGCAGGCCGATGGACCGCGCGCGCAGCCAGCGGTGGAACTGGTAGGGCGTGTCGGATGTGATTTCCGAGTTTCGAAGCTGGCGGAGATCGCGCATCGAGAAGGGCTTGCCGATATTCAGGCTCATGAGAGGGCCTGACTCCTTGTACAGTGAGAATTGGTTGGACTCGGTGAGTCTTACTGCGATAAATAGGTCGTTTAGACGCATTGGCTCGGCAGCGAACATGACCCATTGGAAGAGGATCAGAGACTCCGCTCTCTCTCGATCATTCAATGTGGAGAGCATCCACTCGTACAGGCCGTGGAGATCGCCGGGAACTTCCTCTAGTGTATACTCGATCATCTCTTGGGTCGCGCCCTCGATTATGGCCGCGTTTAGGATATTGACCACAATCTCAGCCCACAGGAACACGCCTCCGGACTTCTGCGCAACCATTGTGACTATTTGGTGCCGCTCTTCCCACTCAGAAACGAGGTTGAGGTTGACATAGCGCAGGATATCATCGTTGTTGCGTAGGTGCACCGGGATGCTGATCACGTTATCCTCTTCAATAATCTCCTCGCGATAGCCGCTTGCGACGCAGATACTGAAGTCCGAGTTGTGGGCAAGGCGCGACAGTCGGTCAAGCAACTCGTGGACGTAAGTAGGACAGGCATCATCCCCTACTTCGATGAATATGAATGTTCTTCGGGTGTATGTCTCTACTTTCCTGTTAACGTAGTAGTCGGCAAAAAGGGAGACCACCTGTGCGTCATCAAAGGTCCGTGGGTCGCTCCGCGGCTGATTGTACAAGGCAAGGAGTGCCTTCCGGAGGCGGGAATCTTGGAGGAATAGCTGGGCAAGGAGATTGCGGTAGATGCCAGCCGGGCTGGCCTCGCAGTGGGCTGGAAGGGAGACGTCGCCGGGGCTATCGTAAGCCTGAGCGGTGCTCCAGATGAAGGAGGCGCCCGCAGGCCCCCACTGCTTTTCAACCCTTTTCCGGAGCGATCGGAGCAAGACAGCCTTCCCGCATCCCGACGGTCCTCTGATCCAGAGGATCTTCTCCTTGTTCGGGCCGTTGCGGTGAAGCCATGCCTGGAAGTCGTGCAGGTCGTACAGCCAGAGGCATGTGCCCGGGTACACGGTTGTGGGATGAGTCTCAGGGAGGCTAGGCTGCGGTTGAACAAGCGCAGAGAGGCATTCTGGCATATATGAGTGTATCTTCTGAAACAGCGCTTGGGGTGACTCACCCGTCTCCTTGGTGTTTAACACATGGCGCTGGAAGCCGTTAGCGTGTCCTTTCCCCGTGGGCCAGAAAGTGAGATAACTTACCCCGTCCTCTTCCGCTGAGATAAACGCGGCCAGGGTCCTCGCAAGAGCGCGGTATCCCGCGTCTTCCGCGGTGACAAACTTGCAGATATCGTCATGCAGCGCGTAAATCGTCTCGGCATCTTCCCTCGGGTCGCCAAGGAAGCTCGCAAGACGTCGTACAGTCGTTTCTGCTCTGAGCTCCGGATACTGATAGCTCGGAATGACCGACTCCTGAAAGGTCTTCACTTTAAAATTGTAATCACTCCACAGCCGCACAAACGTCTGCCGGCCCAGTTCGATCCCGACGGTGTTTGCACCACACAGTTCCTGGAGAACGACGTCATCAGGATCGACCTGCAGCGTCACGCTTGCCATGCTCCTGACGGCGTCGCCGAGGTTGCAGTGTTCTGTCCCGCGGTGCGGACTGCCAAGGAACACGACGGCCGAAGTAGACAGCAGGATCTCTTTCAGGGGCCCGTCGCGTTCGGCTTCGGATAAGCGGAGGACCTGCGAATGCCGGGTAAGCACGTATCAGAGTGGAGGGGCCAGTCACTTACCTCTTTGACCAAAACACCGCCTGTGGAATGGGCGATGAAGATAATCGGCCTTGCTCCGGTGCCTAACCCTGCGCGGGTGCCGGCAAGTTCAACCAGCAGTTCCGCGGCATGGGCAAAGACGTCCCCCTGCTGACCGAGGGGCTTCTTGTCGACGACAAGCGTTTGGTAACCCCAGGTGAAAATCCGAACATTGGGACATGATGCGGGGAGGAAGTCCAGCGGCCAGTATGCCTCGACATCAGAGTCCGAGGATTGGCTGGCGGGCTCAACAAGGTCGGCTAGCTTTAACCTCGACGACGACTTGGCCGATGCCTTCCTTAAGAGACTCCTAGCCCTACCTGGCGGACTTTGCTTGGTCTGTTCGGCGGAGCCGTCGAGGTTCAGTTGGGATGTCGACTTGGTGGAGTTCTTCCCAAGCAGCGTCTTTGATCTGCTCAGGGGGCGCTTCTCTCCGGCCAGCACGGGCTCCGAGTTTGATCGCCGGAGAGGCGTTTCAGGCGGCAGTTTTGTCAATCTTCTTTTTATCCCAGGGCGAGGCTCCGCGGGCTTGTCTGCTGCTAGACTGTGCTCCTGGCTCTTGTATGTCCATGTTCGGACGGGATGCCCGCCAATGCCATGGACAAGGACAATGCTGTCACGCTGGTCAGAGGCGCTTCAAACAGCAAGCATGTCTTTTGCTTACTCGACTGCTGGGTCTATCGGCCAGTCTGGCTCATACAAAAGCGTTAGACCGGCCGACTTGATCGCGTCCTGACGGACTTTCATTGTGTTGCTGCCCAAGAAGCATGAAGCATGACACTGTAGGTAGTAGTAAGGTAGCTAAGCTACATGAATACAGCGTGATATTGCAGCGTCACGTTGCAGACCAGGGGACATGGCATGGGCAGCCATTTAGAGGGACGGCCGCACCCATGTTGGTATGGCAGGTATGCATGACACTGGAGGGCGGCGCGGTTGGAAAGTTGGCAAATGCACACGAGCCACTTGGCCAGGCCGGCCTTCTTGCTCAGCAGTGCCCAGGTGGTCTCTTATCGCTCATGGTCTTATTATTAGCCTCGCTGTGCCGCCATTTATGACGGGTAACAAGACTATAGCTAAGCCTGGATGAAACGGCGTTGGCCTGGCCACTACTTGCTCCGCATTGTTTTGCCTGTTATCAGTGTGGCCGGAAACGGGCCGGCGAGGCTCAGCTGTGCCGTCCGGTGCCTCTTTTCAGGCCATGAAAACCCGGCCACTATAACCGAAGCGGCTGTTTGGGTCGCTGGAAGTCAGGACTCCTTCCGCCTCGGTGCCCTGGAACAAAATGGAAAAGATAATGCATTGTCTGGAAAGGCAATGACTGGCGTGATGCGGACTAGACCTGTCTTGATCGGACGGTAAACGATGAGATACCGAAACCCCAAGTCGCGGCGCTTGCGGAGGGCCTGCGCCGGGAATGCGCAAACAGGACAGAAGAAAGCTAAGTTGTTGTTGGCTTGCACCACAGGCAGCGGCAATGCAATCACCGTAGCCAGCCGGCCTGAGCCGGGCATCTTCTCGATGCACAAGACAACGGCTTATGGCGCAATCCCGGCCATGATTGATGGATTGATGCGAGTGTGGTGATCTAGTCTACATGTACTCTTGCATGGGAGGGAAGATCATGCTTCCGCCGATGATGTGAGACGCCCTGACTCGGGAGAAGGACTGGCCGGATCAGTTGGTGGCATGGTGCAGTTGACGCCGAGCACTCTGACAGCTGACGGAGGTTGATGACTAAGCGAGTGGTTGCGAGTGGCGCTCCACTTTCGCGGCCCCGGCTCCCGGGACATCTCCAATCCTTCGACAGCATCAACCCCAGTACGAATACCGGAATGCACCCATCCACGCCTACACAAGGCAGCTCAAGATGGCCCCATGGGCTCGTCTAATGTGGGCCGCTTGGCTGAGAGTTGAAGTAAGTGTTTCTACTCGGGTTGCCATTTTTCTCGGTACATTTGCTGACTCCGTTCGTCCCAGGATCTTATCGTCGCTCAAGTAAGATTCCGACGATGCCGCTTCAGTCGCTCGTCTCCTGATCTCCGGGTGTTCTCAGATACTTCGAAGCCCTTCATTCCATCGTGGCGTCCGCCGAATTCACCGCACTGTCGAAGAACTTCGCTATGGCCGGGACCCGAGTGAGCCGCTACGGCAGGGAGAGGCGACAGGTATGCGATACATGAGCGATTGGGGTCGCGCGGGAGCTGACAGGCACAACTTGTAGCCGATCCGACCGGATCATCAAGCTTTCTAAGACACTTTTTTGAGGAGTTGAAGAATCAGGCCCGCGGGAAACCAAGCGAACCTCCTCCGAACCCGCCGAAGATGTGAGGTGGAGGATCGGAGAGTTCAGCTTCGGATGGGCTGGATCCTGGGACTGCTTGCGCAGCACCATCTCATATCTTAGCGCGGCGTCCGGCGTGTTGATATATTCCTGTCGAACTGGACATTTGGATCTACAATGTTTAAAGCCTTAGGCGTGCTTTTTATTCCCGGCAGGTTCGCAGAGCCTGTTGAGACATAATGAGGCTTGGAGGATAGAGACGACAATCTTGAGTTCGTTCCACCTGGCCACTCATGACCGTCAGGATCCTGTTGCTTGCAGGTCAACAGGAGGGATGCAGGCCTGTTCAGCGGCAGGTTGGCTCACTGCAAAGCGAGAATGAGTGGTCACGGCTCAACCTCTATTGGCCATTGGACTACAAAGGAAATATTACCGAAACTGATCTTTGCTCAGAGGCGACTTGTAATCAATCACAAAGTCAACGAACCAGTCACTTCTTGTTACCACCTTTTTGGTTCAACGATTAGAGAGAACGCCGCCTCAAAAGGCGTCAGCTCCAGCCTCACCTTCGCGTGGACCTGACATCTCCCATGAGCTTAATCTCTGGCCTCTCAAGTAAACTCCGTCTATTCCGTGAGTCGCTGCATCGTTTTTAGTCTTCTCGCCAAACATCATGCAACGGGAGCCCGAAGCAATCCGACATCGTCACCTAACTTTCCTGCTTCTCCTGACACCTTCTGGCCAGAAAAGGCCGTACACCAAACGTCAAGACGGAGCGAAACTCACCAGTATAGTAGCTTTGTATCTCATTCCTTTCTTTTCTTCCTCTTCATGCTCCTCTTCTTCCATCTCATTCTTTTAACCTGTTCTCTCTTCTTTCTTTCTTTTTAAATTTAATCCTGTTTGGTTGGCTCCTTCTCGCTCAGACTGTCGGGTACCTTAGTTTGGTGTACGGCTTTTTGTGACCGTGGAGAGCTTGGAAGCCCGCGGTACCAGAACACCCAGATAAACGCCGCCTGCTTTAAAATGCCGCCCACTCTTATCCCAGATCTGCCAAGTCCGTAACCGTCGCATCCACCTCAAAACCCTCTCCATCTTCCTCCTTTCTTCACTCTTGCCATTTCACTACCCACCTGGTTCAGGTTGGTTCACATGGGCACTCTCGGCACTCATTCTCATAGGGCTGAAGTGGGGTTACTATGGAAGCCGAAATCAAAGTTTGGAACACAACCAGAAAACCAGTATATACGCTCACCCCAAGTGTAGCACATTGCAGGCAGCTTCTATAACAGCTTACGTGGATAATCTCCCTTAATATGTTCCAAACTTCGATTTCGGCTTCCGTAGTTACCAAGACATGGGATCAAAGAGAAGCCGGGTGGGCAGGTGGGGTGCCCCCGACCTACTCCACAACGTAGTATGTCTAGAGGTAGGTAGTATGTCGTCATAGAAGAATGGTTTGCATCACTTGCATCATAGAGGAGTTCGGGACTTGCGAGGTTGGCCGCTTAGTTATAATATCCCATAAATAGGCACCGGGTTTCTGTCGGCGTCTCAATGCACCTTCTAAGACAGTTCGTTGGGCGTTATCTCCCAAAGGCTACCATTGCTTACCGTGTCGACCTAGATTTGAAGTAATCGTATAGTATTTACGTGTTGCCTACTGGCACAGACTAAAGAACACAGCTAGCCGGTCGTCCCCAGACAACTGTCAAGATGGCGATGGTCCTCCAGGTATGAACGTTACTCCGACTCGTTTCCCTGACTGAAACATATAGCATATGACTGCTCGAGCTGACGCCATGACTTGCGCGCCAGATAACTACATTCCTGCAGCAATGGCTGCTTTCCCAGCCAAGCGTCAAGAGCCTTCAGAAGAGCGACAATCCTGTCCGCTTCGGCATCCTTTCCACCGCCATGATCAACCCAGCAGCCCTGATTCATCCGGTCGAGACGCACGGCGACGCCGTCATCAAGGCCATCGCATCTCGCGACAAGGTACAAGCGGAGAAATATGCCAAAAAGTACAATATCGAAAAGGCATACGGCTCCTACGAGGAGCTTCTCGCAGACCCCGACATTGACGCCGTCTACATATCCCTTCCTAATGGCATGCATGCAGAATGGGCCAAAAAGACACTTGCTGCCGGGAAGCATGCTCTGGTCGAGAAGCCATTGTGCTCCAATGCCGACGAGGCCGTCTCCATCATCGATGCGGCTGAAAAGTACAACAAAGTCGCCGTGGAGGCTTTCCATTGGAGATTCCACCCGGCTGCTCACGTGGTGAAAGAACTCGTCCAATGCGGGAAGTATGGCAATGTCCTGTCGACCTACGCCAAAATGACCACGCCAGCCGGCAGCATCCCTGGGTCCGACATCCGCTGGCAATGGGATCTCGCTGGTGGCAGCTTGATGGACATGACCTACACCGTCTCGGCAACGAGATTCTTCCTGGACGCGGGGGAGCCCGAGACGATTGAGTATGCCAAGGCCAGGACCCTCAAGAAAGATCGCCGTGTCGATGAGGCCATGGACGCGCGCATGACGTTCAAGACGGGCAGTGGCCGGGTCGTCCAGAGCGACATCCACACCGACATGAACCAGGCGTTCGTGGGACACCTCATACCCAAGGTTTGGGAGATGCCGTCCATCCTGATTGAGCTTGAGCACGCAACCATCTACTACTACAAGTGAGTTCTCGGGATCATCACAGCAAGGGCAGGAAGCTGTATCTCGCTGCCTGGACACTAACATCGTCCTCTTCTCACTAGCTTCATGATGCCCCACATTTACCATTACATCGAGATCACCGACAAGCGAACCGGCCAGCGCCATACGCAGAAGCACTACTCCTTCGGGCCCTCTTGGGGTCCAAGATCCGAGCCGTGGTGGAGTACCTACAGGTGAGTCCCTCGCCTGCTCTCTTACCTGCAAGGTTGAAAGCTGACGCCCGTCACAAGGTACCAACTCGAGGCGTTCGTCGACAAGGTTAGAGGGAAAGAGCCCGTAGCCTGGGTCCCGCTCGAGGACAGCCTCACGCAGATGCGGACTCTGGACGCCATATACGAGAAATCTGGGCTGGGGAAGAGGCCGAGCACGGCTGCTGTTGCCGGGAAGAAGTAAGACTGTATGTATGTAGGTCTTTTGCCGGAGTGGGTTATGTTGTGGCGGGTTTGAAAGCTCCTCCAGGATGTTGAAGGTTGTGAAAAGGAGCACAGCATAATGGCCATCAGAACTGTATATGTGCAAAGTGCTAGGAGTGAAGAATGAAGCTGAACAGATGGGATCAAGTATGCTCCGTATTTCAAATGATGGAATCTTACGGAGGTGCTAGCCGGTCTAGCTTGCGCTCTGGAAAGGTCCGAGTCCTTACGCTTTGGAATAGTTGAGATTGCGAAGAGTATTATGGTAGTTATGCACCATCTTCTGTTAAGGACAACGACCCAACGGCGCACGCTGCGGATCTTCTGAGCACAATACATCCCCATGTGGGTTAAAATCAGCTGTTCAGATCAAACAAACTTCGGGTTCACTCCATGTCTTCAAGCTTAATATCTAGAGCGGTCAATATCTATAACGGCCAACGACGTTTACTTCACTAGACCAAGGTACCCAACCAGGCCCAAACCCTTAGGTATCTATCCTCTATCACGCCCTCAACAGCCCAACGCGCATATGTCCCTCCCCACCCCTATTCGCGCGGAAATAATACGGCACAAACGTCAGCGTCCTCTCCTGACCCAGGACCGGACCACCCCACTCGGCGCCGGGCTCCTGACCGGCCGTCTTGGACGCCCAGCCGCCCATGTTCCGCTTCCAGCACACCGAGTGGAGCGCGACATACAGCCCCCCCGCGCTCTCGAGCACGCGGCGCTCCTCGGTCACGGCGGACCCCGGCCTGATGGCGACGTCCTTGAAGTGGTTGGTCTCCCACGGGTTGTCGGCGTCTTCGACGCAGTACACGACAGGTCCGCGCGCCAGCGTCACCGTGTGCTGCCCCGTGTACGGGTGCGGGGAGATGTAGCGCGGTTCGAAACCGTGCACCACGAGGGTGAAGGTCGGGTTGGTGGTGATGTAATCCGGTTTCAGGACCAGGTAGCCGTTTTTCTCGAGCGCTGCGGCGGAAGATGAGGACGGTGCTGGGGATAGTGTGTACTTTCCCCTGGCCCAGCCCGGAATGCGCAGCCGGATCGTGGTCTTGATGGCTGAGGCTCCTGAGAGCTGGAATGAGATGTCGCCGTCCCACGGCCAGTTGGACTGTTGCTCCAGCGTCACCTCCTTGTCGTCTACGGTGAAAGACAGCTTGGCGTTTGTGTACAGGTGCACGTTCACGTATGCCTCTCCCTCGCTGCCGCCAAATTGCCACAGGTACCCTCCCAACGTACCGAACACGCGGATCAGATTCGGCGGGCAGCAGGAGACCTCGAACCAGTCCTCGCGGCGGCTCTTGTGCGTGTCGGAACTGGCCAGCTGGTTCACGTACGTGAACGCCCGGCCGTCGAGACTCATGGCCGTCATGACGTTGTTGTAGAGGCACAGTTCCATGACGTCGGCGTACCGCGCGTGGAGGTCGACGCTGAGCAGCCGCTCGGCCAGCATCATGGCGCCGACGGAGGCGCACGTCTCGGCGTAGCAACCCCCTTCGTCCGTGCCCGGCGGCAGAAAGTAGTCGATGCCGAAGCCCTCCCACTGCGGCATGGCGCCGATGCCGCCCGTGAGGTACATCTTCTTGTCGACCATGTTGTCCCACAGACGTGTGATGGCCTCTTGCCACTGCGCGACGTTGGCCAGCTTCTGGTCCCCTTCGCGCGCCAAGGCGACCATGTCGGCGGCCGCGACGAGCAGGTACATCAGCCGCACGGAATGCCCCTCGCACGTCTCCTGCTCCAGGATGGGCTGCTGCGACTGCCCGTACCAGCGCGAGAAGCGCTTGGGGTAGTGGTCTGGACGCATGTACGGGTTCTCGCCGCGCAGGTGGATCTGCTCCCAGTCGAAGTAGAACATGCCCTCTTGGCCGGTCGGCTTGCCACGCTCTTCGAGAAAGTACCTGGCCAGGTCGTAGGCGTCTTGGTTGCCGGTTACTCTGTAGAGGCGGAGGAGGGCGAGTTCGATCTCGGGATGTCCGGAATATCCATGCCGCTGGTCTTTGCCCGGTCCAAACACCTTGCGGATGAGGCTGACATACTTCTCGATCGGCCCGAGGAAGTCTTTGTTTTGGTAGTATTTGTGATGTGCCAGCGCGCCTTCAATGAGATGGCCACAGTTGTAGCTGGTAGCTGAGGTTAGAGGATGGGGAAACCGAGTGCCAAGGACTGGTGCCGACTTACAGCTCATGCATGTCTCGCAGGTTTGTCCACCGCTTGCCAGGCTCAACCATGGTATAATGCAGGTTCAAATAGCCATCCTCCTGCTGGGCGTTGCGGATCGTTGTCACGATGTACTTCACGGCGGCATCGATGTCGGCATCGTACTTCTCCGTCAGAAAGTAGCACGCGCCCTCGACCCATTTGCCCAAGTCACTGTCCCAGAACAGATGTGGCGGGACGGGCCAATTGTATTCCTGGTCGTAGACGGGTTTCCACTTCAGCTCGAAGCAGTCATATCGCCCGGTCCATTTGAGCTGGTCTAGCTGGGCCTTGATAGTGGCGCCTGCGATGGTGTTCCGTCGAATGGACAACGTCGACGTCTCGGTGGAAGTCGTGTGACTGTAAGTGAACTGAGGGTTTGACATGGTGGTCGAATAGTGCCTCTGGCGACATTAGATTCCGTAGGTAACTTGTCTATGAATGGTCTGAGTGCCACGACAGAATGACAAGACTCTCAAGTCTGGCAGGATTATTTGAAGGAGGGCTTGCAGCAGACGGCGCAGACGGAGTTGCCTTGCCCATCGGTGATAAACCGTGGCGGCGCGCGATTGTACATCACAATCAAAGGGCCAGAACGGCCAACTGGCCGGGACTTCATAACAAGGGAAAAACAACATAGCAGGACGCCAGGGAGAGTGGTATGTCTCGCTGTTTCGTCCAGTATTAGACCGAAGGAAATCCATGATCGACGAGAAGACTGCCGGAGGATCCTAGCTCTTACCAGTGGCAACCCAGTACGCCGGTTCCGAGGCCTGGACTAATGAACTGGCTGCCAATCATCTTTACAAGGAAAGGAGAACTAAGTGGTGTCGAATGTTGATTGGTGCGCCTGTCGCGAGTAGTATCAGTGTAAGCTCTAAGCTCAGGTGGACCCAACCCGCTACCGGGGCGAATACAGGAAGCAGAACAAATGTGTTTTGAGTTGCATCTGGGGATGAAATGCAGATGGGAAGTTTTGGCTCTGGACCCACTCTCGAGACACTCCACTCTTACTCCGCCCCCGCAATCTTGGCGCCGGTCAAGTGGGTACAATACATCTCCGTATTATATCCGCCGAATGGGCCGTCGTCGCAACACACAGGCATCAATGCCCAGAACACTTCCCACAATGTCCTACGTTTAACAGCTGTAACAGGCTCCGGATGTCTGTTCAGAAGTCCGCCCGGTAACTTTTTTTCAGACGCGAATGTCACAGCCTGTAGGGCCAAGGTAGTGCCTACTGTCCGTGGCACGAGGTGATGAGTGCGGGTTCGGCGGAAAGTGGTGGATGGTTGGTAGGGTGATTTAGTCGGCCTGCGGTTGGTTCGCGTCGAGTCGGCCCGTGGCCATTGCGAACCGTACTGTTGCCCGAACGGCCTGTAGGTTCGGAGTCCAGTCTCTGTCCATTGCTGCCTCCAAGCCTTCGGACGCAGCCCTCGAAATGTGTTCTTTAAACTTCAGCTTCGCATCCATAACCACTCCAAGGATTTTGACATGGTTCTGAGGTTCGACAATCTGTCCCTTAATGATGAAAGGTAGCGCGTCCGTCTTGTGTAATTTGCGAGTGAAGTGTATGATTGCTGTCTTCTCAGCCTCGAACGTTGCACCGCTCCTTCTCTCCCAATCCAGGGCGTTCTTGATAATGGCTTCGATGCCTTTGCGGTTGCTCTGTGCCGTGGGTCCCGTAACCCACTGCTCTTAGGTACAGTCACTAGCGAAATCGCCTTCCGCTTTGTTCTCTTCAATTGTCTGGGGGCTTGTTTTGGGGGCTCTTGGCGCTTACACCGTGCCTGTTCCTACGGTCAAATGTCCCTACAGTCCAGCACAGTGCTTCACTGTCTTGCTTACATATTAAGCCAGGAGCAAGAAGAGCAAGCAAAAGCCTCCGCGCCTCATGGCAGGGACTTGCGCCTAATCATGTCACTGGCGTAACCATGACCGTAAAATAGAATGAGCTTAAGAGATCCACAGAATTAATCGATGCGTTTGGAATTACAATAATCGAGACTACTCTACTGGTGGTTGTTCGTTCTCCTCCAGCCATGCCTTCAGCGTTGACAACGTAGATGCCGTGTACGGATGACCTACGCCCAACATTTGTTGCCGGAGATCAAAGCAAGTCTGTAGGAGGCCAAGAGCATCTTCGTGACGACCCATGTCCTTCCAAATGAAGGCGAGATTCTTCATACTGATCAGAGTGCCGGGATGCCTCTGACCCAGCTTCTTTGCACACATTGCAAGTTCTTTGGCTTGTAGCTCCTCCGCCTCCTCCCACCGGCCCTGGTTCCAGTATGTCGACGCCAGGTTGGCCATGCTGGTCAGCGTGTCGGGATGATCGGCCCCGAGTTTCGTCTTGCGAGTCTCCATCACCTGTGCCTCCAGCTTCTCGGCCTCCTCCCACCGGCCCTGGTTCTGGTACGTTAACGCCAGGTTGGCTATACTGGTTAGTGTCGAGGGATGATCGGCCCCGAGCTTCGTCTTGCTCGTCTCTATCACCTGCACCTCTAGCTTCTCGGCCTCCTCCCACCGGCCCTGATCCCGGTACGTCGACGCCAGGTTGTCCATACTGGTCAGCGTATTGGGATGATCGGCCCCGAGCTTCGTCTTACTCGTCTCCATCACCTGTAAGAACAGCTTCTCGGCCTCCTCCCACCGGCCCTGGTTCCGGTACGTCGACGCCAGGT
>MU860297.1:0-31384 GCA_033296875.1 Achaetomium macrosporum | reverse complement strand
CAACTAATACCAATTTAACTATACATTTCGCAAGATATGTCCTGATCTCCTTATATTACAGTACCCTGCTTCGATGCTAAGAGCCCAGCTCCGTGCGACAAAGATGCGCCGGATGCGTAACAAAGTAACGGCATAGCTCTACGAGCACCTCAATGCTCAAAGGACTTAGCTTTGTTGGCTGCCAGGATATGAAATCTTCGGCTGAGCGAATTGACACAACAGCAATTCAATCCATCTAACTGAGACCAACTGTGATCATTGAGACCTGAGTCTTCTTGTTGCGTGCCCACCGAACCTCGACACCTCACTAGAGCCCCACCATGGAGGAGGAGGACGACGACAGGACTTTTCGCCAGCAGCAGAGATGGTTGTGTTACAAGTTCCACATCTACCGCACCACCGGGAGGCGGGTGAAGATACGTGAACGCAATCACCTTGCGTTCCAACGGTTCCATGTGCCCAAGCCTGGACGGTACCCTGGAGTTCGGAAGTCTTTTCGAGTCAGGCCAGAACCCTATTATTCCTACACCGGAGAAAACCCGGATGCATCTCACCACGGCCCACCGGAGAACGTTTCAAGAGCTCTCCGTAAGCTGAAACAAGACCTCAAGCCTATTACTGGAGTTCGGTTTGCCAAGCTTCTTGGATATGGAGGGAACGGATTGGCTGCTCTGTTCTTCAGCGAGGAACGCGGAGCTTCTTACCGGCGAAAGTACTTCGTCGTAAAGTCGACATCGTGGCCGGAGCAGACAGCTCATCTAAGGAGAGCTCGAGCTCCTCGGGCTCGTCGTCTGACTCGGTTCCGGTGAATCCACACGAATACATCCAGCGCGAGATGCAGCTACAAATGGCGAGTCTAAGTCATCCGGCGCAGCGCGTAGAGATACCATGATGTTGAGGAACGGCATGCTGACCGTCAAGCAAAACAGAAGTTCCAAGACGCCATGCACATCGTTCAGTTCGCCGGGCTCCCCAGACCGATTCAGCCACGGAGATCCGCTCGCATCCGAGCGCAGCAGGGCGGGCAGGGAGGTCAAGCACCTCAGCGAGCACCCGGCAATGTTAATACCGAGGGCATGATAATTCTCGAGTACCTGATGCGCGGAAGCTTACACAAGGCCCTGTGCACTGCGACCGCTGAAAACCTGCATTTCCCCAGCAGAGTGCTTTGGCACATCTTCCACTGCTGTAACGGTCCAAGAGAGTGTATTTGCAACTGTCTATGGAGGAAAGTACGAATACAATCAACTTAGGGAAAGAAAGAAGAGATAGACAGAAAGTCCATTCCCATCAACGACAGGCTTATACCATTGATATGAGCCCTCGCCACTTCGTGAGCGTCGACGTCAGTGCATTGCCGCGGAGCCGGAGCGTGTGGCTGTGGATCTGGGCCGTAGCCGTGGATCTAGGAATCCGCGGGGCGGGGACATGTGGCCGTGGTGTCCGTGGCCAAGATGGCTGAAGATGATTGAAGACGGCCGAGTGTTGGCGAGGCCACAACCGGGCTCAGCCCGTTACAACTGTCGTAAGTCGTCAAAGGCTTCTTCATCGTTCTTCTTTGCTCTCCTTCTCAGTGTTCCTTAACCTTCCGTTCTTGTCAGTCATCCAGTCCTGCGTCGCAATGGCGTACTCGCCCACAGAGCACGGTCATCTCTACAACGGAATGCAGCCGCCCTTTATGGAACGCATCAACCCCGAGGAGGAAAAGCAGTTCGTCCACTTTGACATTGATCCCCAGAACGGTAAGCAGCTCCTGCCAAGTATTGTCGGTGTCTCGTGTCAGTGGCATGTCGTGTTGACTCCTTGCGTAAACAGTCCTTGTCGGTGACCCTGGGCTTGATCAAGACCATCCACTCCTGCCCGTCTTCAAGATGGGCGACTTTGGCCTTGCTAAGGTCATCTCTCCGCGGAGTTTCCTTGAACCGTAAGCAATCATGGCACGGGAGCGAGTGAGGTAGAGGCTGACGTTACCGTGTCCAGAGATACGCCGTGGTTCTATCGAGCCTTGGGAAAATTCAGCTTCTATACACCGGTAAGCGGCCCCTGATATATACTCCTATGCCGGTCTACGGCAGAAGCTTCCATCAGTACATGTAACGCCTCAACTAACTCACGCTACGGGAGCAGTTTAGCGCCGAATGGGACTACATCCCCCTAGGTCGTGGTCCGTTGTCCCTGAAAAAGCCTTGGTCGGTGGCCGGGAAGTTTTTCTGGACCCACAACCTCTTTCAGATAGGACTTGTAAGTGTTAGCACCAGCAGCTGTTCACTAGTAGAGGGCCCTCATAGCTAACCCCTCCTTTTCAGGTCATGGCGTGCTTGATGGCCAGAAAGTACCCGCTGGTGCCTCCTTTTCCACAGCGGATGTGGGCCCATACAGGCCCCGCCGACACCGACGATGACGACAAGGGCCAGGAACGGGGAGTGAGAATGCAGCGGAAAAAGGAGCAGTTCCACCACCAGAAGCCAGAGGACCTCGAGGAGGAGGCGTTTGCTGGCTTAACAGCACTGTACCAGTGGAACGCATATGCCACTGCTCGGCGTGCACGATCTCGTCGGGCGAAAGAGGATCCGCTGGAACCAGACTCAGGCATGGACACTTCGGACGAAGACGACGACATCTCAGTGGTCAACAATGATGACTACGACCGGGAGGAAATTGATGCCGGGGATGCCAAACGCGTATGGTCGTACGGCGCGTACTTTCTCAATGATGAAAACCTCAATACTCGGGCGGTCGACCGCTACCTGCGGATGCTGGTGGCACGGTGCCTATGTGATCAGCCGCAGGACAGGCCGCGTCTCGCTTGGCTGAAGGAGGAGGTTGAGGGCTACATACGACATCGCCAGTGGCCTGCCGCGCAAAACGACGCGGCGATAAAGGAGTGGATGGAGAAGATGAAGTGGTAACCCGGACCAAAGTAGAAAAGAGTGAAGGAGGGATGAATAAAGGAGAAAGAGGGACTGGGAAGTGAAAGCTGCACGGAGGCAACACATTTTGCCACTACTAGCACTTCCACTTACCGCTACATGAAATTTATCAGCAAGTGCAAGTCACGGGTTCAGCCCAGCCACAATTCAGCAACCAGTTATGGAAAGAGCAACCCAGGACAACCCCCGCTGCGGCCTGCCATAGGGTACCGTAGCCCGGGAGACCGGAGTCACCGGACATCAAGCGGGGCAGTCCGTCCGGGCCCAGCGCTCCGGCACTGCCAGGCATCCATTCATACTCTACATCGTAAAGAGTCAGTTTCCAATTTAGCCATCATCTCCATCGTCGACTTGTCTAGCACCGCCTGCCACGTCAGAGCGGTCAACAGTCGGAAATGCCGAGGCTCCACCGCTTACGTGAGTCCCAGGTCCGCCGGTGATCGCCCTCGTATCCAGGTTGTCGGAATATAAACCCAGGTTCGCTCCTTTCTTTTTCCAGCTCTGTCCGATTCAGCCGCGCCTTCCTTTTACGCTGCCCTCACTGATCTCTTTCCATCCTACCTTAGTGACCTACAGTTGCAAAGTCAGACAGCAATGTTGCTCGTCAGTCTGCCCAACCGGCCATATCGCTACCAGCACCACCAACGCCAGCAGCCGGAGCCTAATACCGTGTCAGACAACACCCCGGACACTCCACCACCACTAAGACCAGAAAGAATGCAAAACAAACAGGGAACAGCAGACCCAACCCGCCAGGGAAGTGCAAGAAGAAAACCCAGACCAGGCGCAATCCTGGTCCGCTCCCGCCCCTCCCCGGCCGCGGCACCCGGCTTCACAGCCCGCGACCTCACGCGCTGGTATGAGCACAAGCACATCCCTGAGGTGCTTGCCACAGGCGGGGTGGGGTTTGCCGTGCGGTATCAGCTGCGGCTCCCACAGGAAGGAGAAAAACAGCAGCAGGGACAGCAGCAGCAGCAACTGCCAAGTCTTGGGAGGACAGGGACGAAAAGGAAACGTCGCCAGCAGAAGGTCGAGGGGGGTGGATTGAGGGAGAAGCGCAAGCGCGCTGGCAATCCCCAAGATCCTGAATCTGTGTCTGGCTCTGGCTCTGGCTCTGATACCCCTACACCGGAAGACGCGGCAGACAGAGAGGAAGGAAACCAAAACAAAAATCAGCAGAGCCCAAGCGCCGAAACTCAGATGCCCTTCCTCGCCGTATACTGGCTGGGGGATATGGGCTGGTTGCATGAAGAGGGGTGTCCGTTCTGGGGCGTGTCTCTTGCGCTGGACGACGAGAAATCAGATGAACAACTTGGGAGGGATCGTGGGGATGCAGACTCCAAGGGGGAAAGGCGGAGCAGGAGTGTGGTTGAGGTGGCCGAGTTTGAGGCGGGGTTTTGGGAAGTTGTTGGGCGGGTAGACTTTGGCGAGGGTGGGCGAAGTGCAACAGAGGCTGAAGGTTAGTGGTGGTATTTTTTTTTTTTTTTTTCCTTTCATTTTTGCGCTCTGCAGCGGGCGGCCAGCGTCGAGACGCTGATTGTGGACAACAACAACAACAACAACAACAATGACGACGACGACGACGATCTCTGAAACATTGGTGGAGAGACATGGGCTGACAGGGACACAGGGCCGGCAAAACATCTGGTGCTGGTGTACTTGGATGCTGAGCACGGAGATGGGAAAGACGCCGAGACGGTGCTGCGAGCTTCGTGGCCGGGTTTGATCGCTGCGAGGCGCGTACGGTCGACGTTGTTCAAGACTGATCCCACACGTCCATGTCCGCCTGCAGCCAAGGGGCTCAAGGAGGAGGGTGGGATACGGCAATGCGAGAAGAACTACCTGTGTCTGGTAAGCTCCCACGGAATGCGGAACATATCAATGTCAAGTTCTGTTAACTAACGGGACATCTGTCGTCCCAGCATGAAGTATTGGGTGACACAATCGATATGACCGCTGTCTTGGGCGCCGACGCTCTCCACTACACACTCCTGCGTGCCTTTGGAGAGCAAGAGCACTTGGAGAACGAGACGCCGTAAGCGATGCCCGCCGCCTTGGAGTCCGTGAGAAGTTGCCTGGCTTCGTCATAGTCGCCGAATTCCTTCTCTGACAAAGTCTGGTTCGAGCGGGCATGCGGCTTCGGCGGTCTTCTTCCAAATTGATATATATCGAGGATAAAGCCGTGGTTCCCAGTGATGACCAACTTGAGGGGCGCGTTGATGCTGTTCAGGAGGTTGATGGACGAGATGAACCGTCAGCACACCAATCTTCGCTCGGGACACGGGAGTTAGGGGCGGAAGGGCATACGAATTAGGATTGTTTATTAGACGTAGAAGCAGCATCGCCGGTCGGATATATGAGTATAAACTTAATTTTCACCGTTATATCCTTTCGGCCCTCCTGCTCCTGGCCCTTCGGACCAGCAGAAGCACGCCGGACACCAACATGGTCCCGGCCTTGACCTTCCTATGTCTGTGTTAGTCGCTGGAGGATGGTTGCCGTTACCCGGAACCACGCCATCTCACCGGATTCGGTGGCGGCGACGGCGGTGTTTGACTCTCGGCCTCGGTGTGCGCGAAGTGGACATGCTTCACGGGTTTTGCTCTTGTCCACGAGGACCGAGACTCATCCATGATGAACATAAATTTGATGAGGTGGCGCGACGGTGGCTGACGCGACGAAAATGGACGCGACGAGGGTGAGGGGGTTGGGTGTTTGGGTTGAAGCCGGTTGTGGTTGATGTTCGTGGGAAGATTCAGCTTCGGTCGTCCGCCTGCAGTCACCCACGCGGCCTTTTATGCTGAGATTGAACACTCGTTCGATGGCTTTCTTGTGGTGATGATGTTGAGACTATGTAACAATCTTCCGCGTGGGGCCTGTAGGTGGCGAGCGCGAGTCCGAACTGGTCAGGGGCGAACCGCACGAGCACATCCGCTTTCCGCTTGGACCACGACTCATCTCGAGCCGGAGATATGTGGCCAGCGCGAGTCGTCCCAATATGTCAGGGCAAATCCCATCACCTCCTCCGCTAACCGCCTTAGATCACAGGCGGCTCATCTCGAGACGGAGATATCCGGTCATCTTCCAGCGGACCGTGTGGGTCATGTGGCAGATGATGCTCCCGCCGGTGCCAGTGCCTGTGGACTGCGAGTAATTAGACAATGTTGGGCATGCCATACTGCCTGCAGGGCCGCCGCCCGTCGAGCCGACCGACGCCAATGGGGACGGCGGCGCCGTACCGAGTGAGAATGCGGCCGGCATGCTGCTCTTTGCTAGCCACGGCCTTTCCGGCTTTCATCTTGGAACACTCCCACTGTGCAGCAGCCGCTATTGGCAGGTAGTTAATAAGTGTACCTATAGCGCGCCTACGTATTCCCTGAAAATGGTACCTAGCAGGGTCTCACACTACAAAATAGTTTCGGGAGATACAAAGCTTCCGGGGCATCTTAGGTTTCTGAAATAATCGTCGAACATATCCTGGAAATAACCTTATTGTAAGAGAGAGGGAATATTTTATAATAAAAATCTTTTCTATTAATAAAGGGTAGTTATTTTTTCTAAAAAAAAAGTTATTTTCTAAAAAAAAGTACTTTTAAAGAAGGAGTAACTACCTGGACATCACTGTTCACATCGCTCGCAATACCACCAAAGATCACGAGGGCTGATCAGGCAGTATGCCCGTACATTGGCAGGTCGGTCGCCCCAGTTGAACTTGATGACGGGCGGGGGACGGGTCAATGGGAGACTGGATGCAGTAATGTTGAGTCTAGAATATGAATTTCGCTCATACCTAGCCGTCCACTTGTACCAGCGAAGGCTCGGAAGGGGGTGCAAAAAAGATGCAAATTGCATTATCATGACTCAGTTGCATGCTTGTCTCCATCTTCACCTGTCCCCTATCTTTCTCCTTGTCGAGTCCCGTGGTCTCTCCCGGAATATGCTCTAAAACAGGACTTGACCTGCTCAGTCTTTGCTCAGTCCTTGCTCAGGCTTACTCACCTCTGCTTACCCTAATCACCATTCGGCAAGGCTAGGTACGCTACAGCTGTCACACTGCTGGCGCTGCGCACAAACCGGACAGTGAGAGTTGCGGGCAGACCATTCATTGTGCAACCCACCACGCAGCCGAAACGCGGGAGGAGGTGCGGGACGCGGACCCTCCCTGGACAAGAAGCGGCGAATGATGGCTTGGCCTTAATACATGTACTACCACTCACCCTTGGATGACTTCACGGAAGATGTGCACATTCCGCGCCCAAAAATGACCTGGCACTGGTATTGGCAGCGAAGGCAAAGGCGGCAAATAATTCAAGAATCACGTAATGTGATGTTATTCACGCTATTCAGATCCCAGCCAGCATCTAGTCATCAGAGGCCTCCTTGAAGATTGCTCCAAGGGAGACAAGCTCGTCGTTGTTGACGCTTCCGTAGAAGCCAAGCAGGATCCCATTACCCAGCTCCTGGCTGTGCGCCGTCCCGCCCTTTCCGTCCCTGGTGTCGGTTCCCCCATGCTCCCACTTGCTGCGATTCTTCACCTTGAGCACGATTCTGTCGACACGGTCTCCGGTCCACAGATCCAGCGATTCGACCTTGTCGCCTTCGTGAAACGTGAACGAGTAGAAGTTGCCAGTCTCGTTTCCTATCTTGCTTTCCCTCCCGCTGCTCCTCCACTTCACCTTGATGGCCTTGATCAGCTTTCGATTGTTGTAGTTGCCGCTTCCATCGGCGACCCAGACGGTAATCTCCTCAACCGGATTCAGGCCATCGGTGAACCTGAAGGTGTTGTCGCTGGAGCCACCAGTGGCCTCGTTGTTGACGATGGCCTTGGCGCCACCCGCACCTTTATGCTTGAGGTCGTCCACGAAAGTGGCCATTCTGGCTGCTGAGGCGGTTGGATGGGGAACGAGAAAGTTTGGTACTAGCTTGGTTCTCAAAAGGGAGACGAGGGAGTTCTCGTCTTTTGCGTTTGGAGAGGGAGAAAAGACAGAGAGCCCAAGCTCGACTCGCGAGGGTGGCCACGTTTATATACTAATCTTTGGTCTTCTCTCCTTCCACTTGTCAGCCATTCATGTAAGGGAAATGGTGGTAATCGATTGGTCTCGTGATTATGTTGTCTGGCTAGAAAAGGCAGTGGTGCCGTCTGCAGCCAAGGAGAATGGAATGGTGGGCACAGCGTACTTATAAGCCGCCCGTCCTCACAGCCTTCCTGCATAGGAGCGCCCGATGCTGTCCAGATGTTGCACAATATTGAATGTATAGCCAATCGCCACTTGGGACTTTGGCTCTTCTCCCGCCTCTTGCGCTCTAAGTGTCTTGCGCTATAAGTGTCTTGCCTCGATGCGATGTGACACAGCGTCATTGACCGAACTCTAGCCAATGGGTGCTTGACTGGCCAAAGCATGTCGGCGGTATGGGTGGTTACTGTTGGAAGATACCGCTTTCTTGGCAATGGGCAACGAGCTTCAGATGGTAGTTACTCAGAGCAAGAGCACTGGAAGGGGTTGTTCACTGATGTGTTCTTGTGTGTGGTGTTGGAACTCTGTGGTTTCGAACTGCCTGTAGATGTAGGAGCGCCAGAGACCCTGAAATCCAGAAATGCCAAACCCCTCATCCTGCACCTGACCCGGTTGGGCTCAGTCTCGCATGCCTGTGCTAGCCAATCCTGCGATGCCGCATATGCAAACATTCTGACCTCTCCTGGCGGCTGGAGATGCGAGGTCCAGGCAGCCCGTTCCATCCAACACTCCCCCACCCGGCATTCCATGTAGACAATGCCAGTTTTGTCGATAACACGGTGAGATCCAACGTTGTGATTGGCCCTGGGCGGATTGAGACACCAGGTTGCATGCCTGACATCCAATCGTAGAGCGGGTTGGCAGACGCTTTCTGCATGCCGCCTGCAATATGTGGGGAAGACCGGTACCAGTAGGGGGACCGTGTTTTTTCAGTAGGGGTACGGTGTCTAACCATCCTAGGTTAGCGCCGCAGCACCAAACCTCGCTGACAGCCACCCCAGATTCGGTACATCACCTGGAAACAACGATCTCACATAAACACTCACCGATCATCTTTCAGCTATATCCCAAAGGACTGACCCTAAGCACCAATGTTAACCCAAAGCCCTACCTAAGTTATAATGCGAAGCCCTAGCCAACCTGAACTGTTATATAACCCCTAATACTTACTACTAATCGGTGGTATTTTGCGGTATTGCCCTGGTGACGCTAACCGAAGATGGCTAGACACCGTACCCCTACTGAAAAACACTGTCCCCTACCGGTCTCAGGGGAAGATGGGCTGAGATGGATGCCTCTTTCGTGTCTTAGATTTACTTAAGCTTCCTGCTCCTCCAACGTTCAAAAAAGATTTTCTTCGTCTTGGAATCACAGCCAAAGGAGTGTAAGAGACAGGCCGGTCTGTTTGGCCGGCCCGAGGTCGAGTAAGTCTGCAGACTCCTTCTCTCCTTTTACCTAAGAACTGTGAGGCTGGGTGGCCCGAGTGCCCTGTGCCCACCATTTCCATCCTCCCTACAGTCTGCAGTCGGCACCACTGCCTTTTCCTCCCACACATCACACCATCAATGGATCACCATTGCTGCACCCTCTGGCCTACTGACAAGAACCCTAAACGTGATTTTAGGTCCTCGAGCCTTCACCGTTTGCCCGCGGGGGCGCCGTGAGCCCCCGCTGAGACAACAACATTCAGACGTCATGGAGTGGTAATCAAGTGGAAGATGACTTTCTTCCTGGCCATGGAGTTCGTTTCCCGTTGGCCCATGGTAGTGCTTGCTCAATTCCGGGACCCTCTGCCTCGGCCGCAACGGGCCATAGCCATGAAGAAGATCATCTCACTGATTACTCGTGGTTGGGGGATTTGGTGAGCGAAGGGTCGAGTGGAGGTGGCATCGTAGGAGGACCCTCCGATGACCCTGTCGCGAGTTGGCTATGTTCGGTTGACTCGGCCGACGTTTTGGCATCTCTGTGTACGCCGCTGGACTGGAAGGAATGGGACGATGCCCTAGGCTCGGAGACGGAGTCCCCGTTCTCAAGCCAGGGCAGCATGGGATCATGGCCGCAAATGACACCAGACTTGTTGGGGTCCAGTGCTGGAGGGATTCTCACTCCGTCCGTGTCAGGGAATGCCAGCAGCCCAACCGCCGCTGGCCATTCTGATGGCGGCTTTGACGGTCGCTATCAGTGTGCTGAATGTCGCAAGACTTACATGACTAGCAAGCAGCTCTCGTGAGTCTTCTAAGTTCCTCCATTGCCGTTCGATCTCTCTGCTCTTCATTAACATTTCGCCAAGGCAACACAAGAAACGCCACAAGGGACCTAACCAACGCTGTCCCTTCCCGGGGTGCAACCAAGCGTTTCCAGTTCGCTCAGAGCTGAAGCGGCACATGACGGCCACGAACAAGCACGGCGGCGGCAAGAAGGTGGAATGCCCAAGATGCCACAGTCTATTCAATCGAAAATACAACTTGCGACGGCACGAGACATCAGGAGCTTGTAAGCGACTGATCAAGTGACCGAGATGAGATCGGCCACCGTACCCCAACCTGTTTGCCGGGATTGGCACCAACACAAACCCCTTGGGAGCAATTCCCATTGCATGCGGCGCAGGGAATGACGTATAAGGGGATGCAGGAATTCTCATGCTGTGCGTCTGTCACCAGACAATACCACACATGCACACCGATGCCGTTGCTCACCACTGCGGTGCAAGTCCCGGACACCTGGGCGGTGAAGAGCCGGCGCATTTGTGTGATGTGTGGGCATTGTTGAGTGAAAGTGGGACGGCATCTGAATTTCTGGATGCCAAACTACGGCATTCTCCGCGCGGCATACAATGGGAAGGCTTCAAAGGGGGGCTGTGAGTGGGCCAGAAAGGTTACGTTTCCAGGATCAGTATTAGTGCAGTAGGGTAGAAATACATGTCAGTTGGTGAAGTGTATAGCACCGGTGAGGCTATCTGTGTGTGATATGAAAGGGAAAATGCGAAGGAAGTAAAAGTACTGTATAGGAGCACGCCACCAAGCCTTCCGCCTCGGATTTGTTGGGCTCTGACTTGAAGTCGACTCAGGCCCTCCCCGCAGTAGAAGGTCTTGATGGTGTCGCTTAAAGTGAACTTACTCAGCTCACCTAAGTTCTCGTCCCTTTGTTGCTGCGATAACGTCTCCGACAGGGATCCCGGCCGTGATTGGATCCCGGCCACCAACAGCCATAACCCTGAAATGGGCTCCTCCGATTCAGGGTTAGAGCTGGGTTGGCTGGGATCCTATCCTGGCCGGGATCCCTGTTGGAGACGTTAGACCCGCCTAAAGCAGGTCCTCCTGTCGAAGTCCCATTTGTTGGCATTATGTACTATATCTATCCGTCTAGATTTATGTTCACAGAGAGATTCAATACCACTGTCAGCCTCAAGCATATCGTTCCGGCCCTGCTTTGGTTTCAGCCATATGTGTCGGAGATGGCTGAGTAGGCAACGGGCTCGGCGGCGACGGCATATACACTTGATGTGGCGAAGGTGGCGGGCCTGGCTGCGGTTGGCCTGGAAATGACCCGAGCTGTTGGTATCCTCCCGGTATTACGGGCGGAGGCCCGTAGATTGGCTGCATCACATAGACGGTACGAGGCATTCGGTTCCGAATATTGGTCTCGTAGCATCCGATGACGAATAGCACAAAGTGTACGATCCTGAATAAGTACGCTCAAAGGTCAGAAACATTCGACGAAAGTCTCCTATCTTGCACTCACATGGTGAAGCTGGTGAAGGCAACCAGCGCCCGGCCTTTGCCGATGATGTCCTTCTCCAGCTGCGCATCCTCGGGGGTGACCTTGGACGGATCGTATGTGTAGTGGTAGTCGTCGTAGCCGCTGTAGTCTTCGATGAGGTAGCGGGGTCTGCTGGCCAGGCCAGACGCGCCGAGGAAAAGATCGACGACCGCCCAGCCCAGCCAGCAGAAGAGGTCGACGGCCACGATTGCGCCCGGGTGGATGCCTCGGTTCCCCTCTCGCTTCCAGATGCAGATGGCTTCGGCGATGTCCCAGATGAATGTTGCGAGGAGCTGATGGGGGTACAGTGGTCAGCTGAATGCGCCGGGTGAAGGGCAGAGGGCAGGAGGGGCGCGACTCACAGCAGGCACCAGGATGAGAAGCATGATCGCCATCATCTCAACTCGCGGAGTCGCCGACAGCGACCCGCCGACGCCAGCGATGATGATCAAGAACAGCACGGAAGCTGCGCGGAGGGCCAGCTTCGTCCTCCATGTCCCCGGCGGGGAGACGTACTTGGGCGGTCGGTTCTGCATTTTTTGCTGCGGTTTTGCAGAAACCGTTGAAGGCGCGAACTGCAGACTCTTTTCAGGGGAAACTGCTCCCCTTGAAGAAATGACGAAGGGGGCTCCGTCTTGGCGGCATCGTTCCGACGATCTTGGCGCAACGGTTATTGATAGAACAGCGAATGAGGCCGCTGGAAACTGGAGAGTTCCCACCTGTTCGGATCTTGTGAATGGGTCCAGGAAGGAATGCCCCGCTCAGGAACCAGATCCGGGTGGATTGACAGGGATGTCTTCGGGCTGACGGCAAGCGGCAATCTAGTACTAACCCTAACCCTGGTTTACACTCAATCCTCGCGCTGAAACCGGGTGCTGGGCTCATCGTCCCCAGTCCCGGAGTGGCCACACTGATGTTCAAGTAGAAGCCGATGTGGTATTGGCATAACCACGGCAATGCGAGCGACGCGCCCGTTATCTGGCTCGACGCGCTCAACCCTACCTTACTTTCGATTCACTACGACACACTTCGCCTCCGCAACGGCCCGTTGGGCCGTTTTTGGATAGCCTTGATCTCAAGCGGCCAGTTTAGTTGGCTTGCAGTTTTTTACGCCAGCACAGCATGTGGAATGCGACCGAGAAATAGTGATAGATCTCCATGAATATTGAAAATATAGGTACGTCCATGTCCAAATACACCATCTCACACTTCGTCGTCTCCCCGTACGCCTCCAGTCTCTCTTCCATCTGATCGCGAGTACCCTTCAGTTTGACCTCTGGCAAGCGCGGGTCCCTCGACCAAGGCAGGACATCGGCGCTCTTGAGCAACCATTGCAGCACCGCCTGCTCATATTTAGCCACCAGATGGGCGTGCGCCAGATCCGCAGCGAGGTTGTGCAGCTCACGTGGGTCGTTCTGTTGATAGTGCAGTTCGGGCGGCTCGTAGAGATGATGCACATACGTCCAGATGCTGTCGCGCAACGAGATCGCCTTGCCCATCAGCTTCGTGTCTTGGTGCTGGAACCCAGCCTTCAGGTCGTATGGATACGGTGTCTGCTCGAGCAGCGGCTCTTCCGACTCGAGGAAGCCGCCCTCGGAGAAGGCGTACTGCTCGTGTGGGTGTCCGCTGCTGTCGCCGTGAAGGAGCAGAGGAACCCACGACAGGCCGTTGTGTGCAAACTTCTCTCCTATGCCAGACACCTCGAGCATCGTCGGGACAAGGTCGACCATCTCAGTCATAGACGTGATGACCTGCCCCTCGGGGAGACCGGCTCCGCCGATAATCAGGGGCTCGTGCACGAGTGCGTCGGATAGCCCCGAGGGTCACTTCTCGATGAGCCCGTGGTCGCCGAGATACTCGCCGTGGTCAGTGAAGAACATGGTGACCGTGTCCTTCCACAGCCCCAGCTCGTCGACGCCCTTCATCACGCGGCCGAACTCCTCGTCCAGCCGTGTGATCATGCCGTAGTACGTGGCCTTGATCTCGCGCCGGATCTCGGGCGTCGCGCGGTCCGTGCCGTATTGTTCCCGGATCCGTCGCAACAGACTACGGAGAGTGGACCGTCGTCGGAATGCGAGTTGGGACCAGCTGATTAGCGTTCCGAGATGCGCGACTCGGATTGAGAGAGTTTGACTGCCCCGAAATTCAACCTTTCGAAATCCGCATGGAGATTATGATGGTGGAGGTTGATAGCTTTTGCAGCCTTACAACACAATGTACCTCCCACTTCAAGCCCGTGGACCTGAGACATGCAAAGCAACAACCAAAACGCCTGGCAATGCTCCTTTTTCATGGCAGCCTCCCTCAGCCCATTCATCAATGCTCGATCAGACTTCAGCCCCCTTAACTCCCTTAATTCCAGAACCACGCAATGCTAATGGATGGTATCTACCTTACGTATCAACAACTCCCAATCGATAAAGAATCAAAACCGAAAGCACATCCTACGGAAAAGAAACCCAACAGCCTAAAATTCTACCCTCATCTCAACCTAGCAGGCCTAGGAGAAGCAGGCAACCCCAACCCCGTCCCCGACATCGTTCCCAACCCGAGCCCTAGCCCAGCAACAGGGGGACTGGGACTCGGACCCGGACTCGGAAACGAAGCAGGCAATTCCACCGGGCTCATAGGCGGGTACGGGTTACTGAGCCCATACCCAACCGCCCCGTCAGCCCGCCAGCAACTGGTATCGTACGCCGCCGGCCCGCGCGCAGTCAGCTCTTGGGGGCCATGGTACTCGGTCATGAGCTCTGCTTTGTAGCCCGGGTCTGGCGGTACCAGGAGTTCGAGGCCCGGCTGGTGATCGGATATGCTGGTTCTTGTGTTGCTAGCAGTTGGATGAGTGGCTTTTCTTGGCCTGCGCCATTTCCAGAATATTGTTGTGCTGTTGCTTTCGGTGGTGGTGGTGGTGGAGTCAAATGTGCTGGTGGTGTTTGAGTTATTGCTAGCAGTAGTATTGTTGGCTGCATTGGGACTCATTCTGCTGTTGCGTCGCAGGAGCCACACGGTGATGACGCAGCATAGGCAGATGAGGGCTATGATGCTGACGACGCCGCCTGTTATAATGGTTGTGTTGTATGTGTTGTTGATGGTGTTGTTGCTAATGTTGGTCGTGTCCCCGCCGCCAGGCTGGGTGGGTTGTCTGGACTGGGTTGAATCTGAGCCTCCCTGCGTGATGGTGCTGCTGAGGGGGTTGGATGGGGTTATGCGCTGAAGGTTGGAGGATGGTGCGGTGCTAGTCGCCTGTTGGGTGGAAGCGGACTTTTGAGGACTTGCCGAGGCTGATTTCGATGGTGCGGATGAAGAGGTGGACTTGGATTCTGTGACCGCCGTCGTAACCGCGCTTTCGATGGTGAACACCATGTACATATCCGTCCTGGAGTTCCTCCCACAGGCAAGGGAGTTGAATACATCATTATGAGACAGTGTGAGTAGGGCGATTGAGCAGAACGGGAAGGCGGCCTCGGAGCTGGGGCGCTATCAGAATGTGCGCCGAGGAAAGGTAACCCTTGAAGATTGGAGTGTTGTGCTTACCAGAATAGGGTGGTGAGGGGACCGTCGTTATTACCGCATACCTTGGAGCATTGGAACTCATCGACACAACTCCCGGCGAAGCCGCACTCTGCTTCCTCTGCAACAGTGCTGGTGCAGGCGCCCCACAGATCGTTGACAAGGTCGACACGAAACTGGTAACCAGTGGGCGGGGTCCGTATGTTGGAGCCATCGCCGGTCGAGAAGGTGGTTGAGAATCTGGTCTGAATGGGTCCGGGCGTTACTTGTCTCTTTGATAAAGCCAATGATGTATGGCTTTGGGACTGCTCCCGGCCGCATACCAGAGCTGCGGCTTGTTGAATGCTTATCAAGATGACTGGAAGGATGGAAGAGAGCATCGGATCATGATTAATGCAAGAAACGGGCCACCGAAGCTGGGCAAAACATGGACGACGGAACAGTGGCAGAGCGGATAGACCCGTGAGTTGCATGAGCTGCCACTGTCGGGGATAAGGAAATATGGAGAGGAAAGGGGAAAACGCCAAAAGGAGAGAAATAGTGATTCGAGACTTCGAGTTGCCAGCGGCAAGATAACCCGGTTAATAGGGCATCACGATGTAGCTTTATGCAACCAAGCCCAATAATAACATGGCCCAAGCATGTGTAAAGGTTTCAACTCTCCAGTCTGACGGGCATGTGTCCATGCTGAGACACCCACAGTGGGCGGCGCACCTCATGCACCCCATGCCCCCTTTGGACGGGACCCTGGCTGCCTGGGTAAGGCACTATCGGTCCGCCGCGCTTGCAGCTGCGTCGTGGTTTGCGGTTGAGAACTTGAGGCTCCATCGGGTTTAATCAAGTCGACGGTCTGGCGAATCACATTCTCAGCTGAATAAACTGCCGCTACGGAGGCTCATAGCGTGTATGTATGTACGTTTCCGAAAACTTCGGGGTTCTGGAGAAAGAAAGGTTTGCTAGCCTCTGTAGAATTTCTCGCTCGAAGAAATGGAAGTTGGGCTGTTCACAAGGGCCCAGGTCTCACTCAGCTGCAACTTCAAACCTTGAAGACTCAGTCATATTCTTGAGCAGGAATCGCACTCACGATATGCACAAGATTCAAATGACTAACTTTCTTGTTCGACTTCGATACTTCATACCGCTTGCTCTTCGACTGCTGTCGTTTCTCGTGATCTCATCATTAGTATCCAGCTTTGTCATCTCCAAGATGCTATCCAACCATTTACACCCTGCGGCTACTCTTCAAGGTGGTATTACCGTGGCCGCCCCCTTTTCAGGTCGAGAGTAAACTGAGTCAACTGATAACCCCGCTCTCAGTCATCGCCCGAGTAAAGATTGCTCTCGCAATGTTCGACCGTTGTATGCAAGGCCTGCCGGGCTTCAAGTCGCCCGGATTGATGCAACACGTCACATATCGGCCGGGCATGTCCCATCCCACAGTCGTGATTTTATCGCTGGTCGCTCGACCTGCCCCCGCCGCTCGGGTCGGGCGGCTGAGCTCCGTTCCTATGATGAAGAATAAGCCGTTGCTGATCATCGTGTTGCATGGCTCGGGCCCCACGCGCTCAAGTCCCAGGCTGCGTTTTATTCCAGGCCTCAAACAACTGGTTCTCATACACCGCCATGCACTTAACTTTCTCCGGCGGTTCCAGCTGCCACTCGATTTTTTCATCCCTCCACCCCGGCGCGCTCACCCAGCGAGATGCATACCCCTTCGCCTCCTTGATCTTCTTCGCCGCCTCATTCGAATACTCTAAGTTGACTGTCGGCACAACCGCAATCTTACCATACCCATGAAACCACAAGTCCTTGCAAAACAGCTGCGGCTCACCCTGATGGCACTCGCCCTTCCTCTCCGCCCGAAACCTAATCCCATTCTCGATCAGCGGTGCAGCAGTGAACACGGCGCCGCCGTTCCAGCAGGCAAACACCTGGAACGGCTGGTGCGCATGGAAGCGCGACTGAGCAGCCGCGTCGTTCCAGAGCAGGTTCCAGGCCGAGTTCCAGTTGCCGTCGGGCGGGATCTCGAAGAAGGAATCGCCGTTCATGCCGCGCGCGATCCACACGTCATAAAAGGTCGGGTCGCGCCCGACGTACGTCCAATCCATGCCGCAAACCATGTCCGCGCCCAGGAAGATGCGCTGGTGGATCAGTTCGAGAATGTCCTCTGCGCAGATGGCCACGTCGTTGAGGAAGATGACTGTCGTGTTGTCGGCGGAAAACCGTTTGGTGGGAGCGTTCGCGTCGTCGAAGATCGGCTGGACAGCCATGTTGCGGAGGCGGGCGAGCTTCTCGATGCGGTTGCCTTCTTTCGGGTTGATGTCGCTTGTGCTGAAGTAGTAGGTCGTGCCTAAAACTTCAAGTTCCGGGCGCAAGGCCGCCAAGACCTCGGCGGTGCCGTCCTCTGAGTTGCCTTCGACGATGGATAGGGCGCAGTTCTTGGGCCCCAGGAAGCGGATGGCTTCCACTATGCTGCCGATGAGCCGCGGTAGGAGAGTGAGACATTGGCGGAGGTCAAGGGCGAAGAAGTACCGAATGGTGGAATCGGCAGAACCAGTCTTGCCAGCCTGTAGATGCTGATACCGGGGTACATCCACTGGCAGTTTGGGACATTCCAGTCGGGGCAGATCCGCCGCGTCCGGATTCATGATGGCATTCATATAAGCCACCTTCGTCTCCCGGGGTAGCACTGCTGAAAGCAATGGTTAGAAGACACCTTAAGGTTCGCACGAAGCAACATGAGATGGCTCACCGTTCCCTATGGTCGCGGTCGGTTTAGGAGGAGTATCGACAGCCGATGCGGATGGAACCAGTCTGGAGTTTCCATCGGACGTCAGAAAATGTGGTCGTGGCAGCGGGGTGAGCCGCTCCCGCCGAAGGTAGAGGGTCAGCACTACGAGAGCCAGGCATGTTGCCGGCAACAACCAAAAAAAGGATCTCCGCATCGGATCAGGAGGCAGGAGCAACTGCACGTGATACGTGGGCACGTCCGGACCGAGCGGTGGAGCAACGAATGACGCCCCGAGTGGGCCTGCCAACGCGAGATACTCCCTGGACAGATGCGTCTAAGTCTGGTCATCAGGGGGAGACAGAAGCGGCGCGGCGAGTTCGACGTTAAAACCGCGATGTGATCCTTATCGTGAAGAGAGTTGGAAAAGTTGAAGTCGCCAGACCTCAACCTCGGTGGCGTCACATTTTTCCGGTGTTGGTTGCTTGCGTTTGGTCCCGGGATGTTAAGCGCTCATCCCGTTGAGCCGGGGGGATGATTCGCCAAGCAGTTGCCCCTGAACAACCGGACGGGATCTCAAGCAAGCCGCGCGCTATTTCAAGCGCGGTGGATGGGTCGTAGAGTCTATCCAAGCGTGGGTGAGGTGCAGCGCGCACCGTGCGGGCCGACCGTGCACGTTCGCCCCGGGCATGCAACATTACACTATAAGTGGCGGCAAGCCGTTGTTTGTTCGGGTTTGTCCATTCTACATAGACTTGCATCGTGGTCGCATGATAAGAGGTTTGCTTTGCTGAGGCCCCTTTGAGCCTCTCTTTCTCTTTGCCATGCAAAATATGCCCCTTTCTCCGTTCTGCTGACCTCTCTGTGACAGGAGCAGTTGTTGCGATCTCACGGATGTAGGTGCTCTGTCACTGTTACCTGGTTGAAACCTCGACCTGCTTCCAACAGTCAGTTCCTGCATTCCCAATGTCCCCATTCATTCTTCCGGTAATAGTCCTCCTAATCGGTATAAATCAACCCACTGCTTTGGCTTTAATTGCTCAGCAGCGGCCGCAGAATAAGACAACATTGCCCCTGAACAAGAGACAAGGCACGGTCATTGTCACCAAATACTCAACCATCTTCACAACAGGCGATGGATCGAAACCGCGGACTGCCAATTCAGGTTACGAATGCCGCGTCGACCTATTGAACGACCTGTGGGGATTCTGCCCTATCACCGTCATAGCAGCCACGGACTGCGGCCTGGCTGGGGCTTGTGTCGACAGTTTCGATTGCTCCAAGGGATGCGGGTTTATGGAGGCCCCATTGACCACCTTTACCTGGTAGGAGCAGCACCAGAATCCTCAACAACAGGGCGCTTTTCCTCAACAGGTTTGCTGATATTGCCCCAGCTCCGAGGTCACCGCCCCGTTCTGTTCAACCGCCCTTCTCACGCTGTCTAATAATGTCGGCCCCTATTCCTATATCGCCTGCGGCAAGAGCGCCAAAACGTACCATTACATGGCGTTCACAACCGAAGCCGCCAGTAGTTCAACGGCAGAAAGGACCTCGTCAACGATAGCCTCATCTTCGACCGCGTCGTCGTCAGCGGGCTCGTCTTCAGCGGACTACCAGGGCACTTCCTCGACTCAGTCCAACCCCCCAGTCAGCAGCAGCACCGCCTCTAACGACCTTGCGCAGGGCGGCTCGGACTCACCCACAGACACCGAGAACACTCGACCCACCGATTCCGATTCCAACAACCAGTCCAGCAGCAGCGGGGATTCCAACAACAACACCGGCGCAATAATAGGCGGCGTCGTGGGCTGCCTAGCGCTCATCTGCATATGCTGTGTCGCAACGGTGTGGGTTCTGCGCCGGAACAAAAAGGAGACATCCACATCGCAGCCCTCCAACAGCGGCAGCCGCGACTCTTCTGGTCAGGACGGGGTCAAATCCCCACCGCTGGGGTATGGGACGGAGCTGGCGGGGTATCCCGTTGCCGAGCTGTCTGCTCGCGGGCTGGCGGCGTATGAGAGCAGTGGCTGGAAGGGCGGGGTTGGGTGTGGGAATGGGACTGGGCAAGTGGCTATGTCGCCGGTGGAATTGCCTGTTTCTCCTCGTGCTGCTGGTCTTGGGTTGGGGTAGTGTTGTGAGCTATTCGGTTCTTTTTCACTTCCGTGTGGCGATCGAGGGTTGTAATAGATTCAACCCGTGTCAGGGCTGTACGCATATACTTGTACTGTACATAGGAGATCTCAGCGTGGCGTGGTTTGCGGCTGGCTGAGTTGGGGGCCCGGAACATCATTGATACCTATCAGGAGACAGGAAAGAAATGAACGAAGCATCGTCGGGGGATTGGCCTTTTGATCTACAGTTCGTTGTTTGTGGTCTGGGGCCAGGAAATGCAGTGAACTGGTCGTTGGGGGAGGCTTGAGGGTTTTAAGCCATGCTATACATCAGCTAGTTTTACCAGCCTACCTTACCTACTTCACAATCATGCCCGCTCTCTCTTCAGTTACAGCAATGTATTTGCTTCATATCCACGTCGACGAGGATAAATCCTCTTACTGTATGATGGACTCACTATAGCTACTAGCCGGGAGAGTTAATAGGCAGGTGAACTGGCCTTTGCCGTTCTACCCGGCCAGTCTTTGATAATTGCCAGCACTAAAGATAGCTTCGGTGTCGCTGTCGGTTTGCTTTCAGAAGACGCTCTCATTCAGGTCGTCCGATCTCATCATGTCAGTTGCTAGTCCATCACCCGAAAGCTATCAGTAGAGTGTAATAGGGCCACAATGTGTATACTCTTTGCTGAGCGGCAGATGTCCCTTTCCTTCTTTTTTCTAAAAGCTCCTGGTCACTAACTAGTGCGGGTCAGTATTTGCAACTAGATCTTCAAGGGGTAGCCCATGGTCCGTGCGCAAGGGGTAGTGTAAACAAACCCCTGAACAATAATAATACTCGGAGCTAAACATCTAAGGGACCTTGGTTGTTGAAGAGACGACTTCTCTCAATATATTCGTCCACGTCAACGCAGCCCTTGCACCTTTATGAACAAGTCTTTGTAATCTCTTTGCTTATGTCTTTATAGTTCAAACCAACCTCCTCTCCCAACCATGCATATCTATTGCCTCTGCTGTTGACCATCAGCATGAGCGAGATCTCCAACTACGCTGGTGATAATACAAACCCCATTCCGGACCTTTGGTCTGAGTGCTGTTCTGTACGGCACATCCGGTTCAAGATAGCTGTGTACATCTCGTAAAAACGGAGTTAGATACAATGAGTGATTTGCAGTGTCTTTGTATGTTGTCGAGGAGAGGAGATGTCACTGTTATGCTCGGCGTACTCCAACAGGTTCCAGAATAGTAAAAGGGCATCCAGATTGTGAGCCGGAAGCCCAATACGAGACCCTTGCCGGAGAGGCTAAGTTACAATATCACGACTAGAATGCAGAGGGAGGCATCACCCGCGCAGGCCTGAGACACCAAATAGCGGGCGTCCACCTTCTATTAAGAACCTGCGGGTGCGCTGTGGTGAATTAGTGAGAGCATGGTTATGCTACCGTGAGCGGAAGTTCCGAGACTCACGGGAAGTTCGAGGCGTCCCTGGCTCTAGCCGCAGGGGGCCTGGATCCCCACGGGCTCGGAGAAACGGGCTGAGGCCGCGGAGCTTCGAGCCGCAGTAAGCTCAGGCCGCATGGAATTCGGAGCACAAGGGGTCAAGCCGCAGTGGTTCAAGCCAGGAAGGAGTCAAGCCGCGACGGGGGGGAGTTCAGATGGCGATGCCGGTGCCCCTCGCCGCTTTAAATTCGTGATCGGGTCCGAAGTTTTCAACTTCCTCCCTCTTTCTTCCGCATTCCGAACGTACACCCACTCCCACTCGCATCTGCAAGAAACACCGAAACCATGGCAGACGAGGTCAGATCAGTCATGAACCAAGGCAAGCAGAATCTGTCCTTTCGTCGCGTTTTCTTCTTTCTTTGCTTCATCTCAATGGACCGAGCTAACTGTGTACCTTTCAATAGCAGCACGCGGAGCGGAGATTTCCGCCATGGCGCATGCGTTGTTCACCGACTTGGCTATTGGGGAGAGTGGGACCAACAGAGCATCCTTCGTCAAAGGATATGGAAAGGGGTTTCAAGCCGGCTATGCTTTCGGCTTTACGCAGGGTTCCAATGAACGCGCTGAGGCGGGCCGCCGCGAGGGCCAGGCCGCGTTGGAGGACCCGGCCGAGGAGGAGGCACCCATCGGCGAGGGCCCCGGAAACGGTGAGCAAGGTATGTTTCGATCTCTTGGATCTTTCAAGTCCTGGCATTTCACACCAGATCTTTTATTTGTTCCTATGCTTCCGGCAGAGCACCCAATATCATGGACCTCAACTGACAAGTATCGCGCAGTTGGCTCCGATGACCTCGCCGGTGAGCTGGCCGAGGAGACGTCCAATGCCTCCGCCATGGAGGAGGAGGACGTCTTCTATGACGCCAAGTCCACCGTCTCCACCGACCCGACCGGCGAGCTTTCTCCCGAAGATGGCTTGCGCATGCTGCTCGCTCGCCTCGCTGCCGAGAGACCCGAGCCGCCCACGGCCGACCTTCACCCAGCCACCACCACGACCACGACGACCAGCCAGCCGGATATCCTCTACGGGATCCCGCTGGCTCACATGGTCCGGCCGATCACGCCCGACTGGTCCCGCCCCCTCCACGGCCCCCGCCCTCCTTACCCCCGCCTGGCGAACGACCTTGACATCTACACCCTGCATAGCCAGGGTGCCACGATCGTCGAGAACCCGTGGCGAGTTATCATCGGTCCCATCAGTGCGTCGGCCCGCGAGGACTGGAAGGAGGACAAGGGCAAGGGATATCTCCGTTTCAAGCTGGGCAGCTGCAGAAAGAGTGGGGTTCACCTCTGCGAGATGGTACAGGGTGAGGAGGGAAGGTGGTATGTCCTGGCGATGTTCACCTCTCAGGAGAGCGCCAGAAATGCGGTAGAACTGTTTGGGCAGGGTTATCCCTGGTAAGTTCATCTCAAGTTCGCAAGGTGAAGTTCTCGTGTGGATAATTGCTGATGAAATGATACGGTAGCGGCGGCTCGATTATGTGGGCCTGGACTTGCCTGGAGGAGGAGTGATCACCCTGAGAGGATATGAATACCAGCACGTCGAGGTCTTGGGGCAGATGGCTTGGGGATGCCGTTTCGGGTGGCATTTATGCTGGTAGGGAGTCTGGGAGGGATCACTGAACTTGGAGTCGACTGGGTACTTCGGTTACAGCTCGAGGTCTAGACCTGGCATCGTTCACAGAATCTGAGCCGTTCTCAACCAACATTATTAGTACACCTGTCTCGTCTCTCTTGACCGTGTGTTGTCAATGGATTCCTCATTCTGAAGCCGGCTTTCTACTCCCTCCCTCAAATGCTCCAAGTATCGGTCCTCCGACCCTCATGGATTTCCTGCCATGGAATGCCATGCGGGTTTCGCAGGATTCCTTCCGTCTCCAGCGCACCGAGGGCATCGCGTGTCCAAGCCTGGCACTTGTAGAGTTTCTCACGCGGATACAATCTTTTCGGGCCGTGAAATTGCTTCTTAGGCGGCGGGACGGAAGAGCAGATGCGGTCGATACAGTTAAAGTTGTCGGCATCGACACTGCCAAGCAAGGTCTTTCCCAACATGAAATCGTCCTCTCTAGCTCCCCGGAATTCGTACGTCATGCCCTGGGCAATGGAGCCCTTGACCTGATAGAGGAAGCGCGGCTCGCCAGTCTTCGCGGGCACATCCCGCTCCACAAGGATGGCATGGTGGTCCGACTTCCCTCCTCCGAGCGACTCTGCCAGATAGACGTTGTACGACATAGCTGGATTTAGACGCGCTGACGGGGCAGTAAACAGTTTTACAAACCAAGGACAGTGATGGTTCGGTCTTGATTATAGTAATAGTAACTATTGCGTAGTGGCGTTGATAATGTAACGGTCCCAGGAGTGTATTGCAACTATCTGGTGACGACTCTACGGGTACACGAAGCTTGGAGAAGAAAAGAAGAGACGAGAGACTCTGGTGGCTGGCAGGCCTTTTTATCCCCGCGAGTGCGCTGGTCTGGGCGCGTTGCTAGAAGGTTCGATATGTTGTGGGCCGAGTGGGAATAGCTTCATCCAGGGGGTTCGGTGGACAGTGCTTGTGCCAGAGTTGGCCGAGGGTCACCGAGGCCTATACCGGGCCTAGCCCGTTACAGATAAGGTATAATTATCGTACCCTTTCACCAACCTTTTACTGCGATTCGCTTCAGAGGAGACATCCCGGTGATGTCATGACTTCCAGTACCCTGCAGTGTAATCGGCCCACTTCCTGATTCAGTCGCCAGAGACTCACTGTGTTTTACCATGAGACCAGCTCAGGGTTTGAGGTGGTACCTATTGCGTACTCCACGACGGTATGCGGGCTACGGGGCATAATTCGGGAACCGGCAGCAACTCCTTCGCTGTGACGGACGTTTTGTCCTACGGGCGCCCCGACCGAAGCCCGGGAACCGGCCATTTCAATGTCCGGCGCCGTTCGATGAGTCGATACCCGACGAACCGTTTGCTGACCCACAGAAATGCGAGAAGGGTTTGCCTGTGCTTCATGCCGGCAACGTCGCTAGCTTGCGACCTGTCACAAGGCATGCGGGTGAGTGCGGTTTCCGTTCTCAGGACCACGTGCAACGAGACCTGAGGCTCGCAATTGGCCCATATCACTCCGAGAGATGAGCTTGGATCAATAATTGCCGGGTAACCCAATGTTTAAATTCTGAGTTCGTACAGTCGGCCAGCCGAGCGAGGGTATTATACTACTGCCCCTGAGTGCTTTGTCTGCAGCTTGAATCCCCGGCCCCGAGCTCGGCCGAACTCGGTACTAGGCTTCATCGGAAGGTTGACACGAAGGGCGGTCACATGGAGTCCCGTGGCTCCAGCCGGGCATCAATCAGGCCCGTGTGATGTGCATTGAGCGAGAAAAGGGCTTCGACCTTTACTGCAGACCGTCGCACCTTCCCCATATCGGTTTTGCATATATATGGCAAGAACTCCCAACTTGAGCAATCCGCTCTCCTCTGCAAGGTAGCACAACTTTTCTTCCTATACGCGTCTCGAGTCGGTATCACCTTGTCAGACTCTGAAACTCTTCCCCGCGCTCGATCGCGACAACAATCCTCCATTTTCGCCGCCTTTCATCATGGATTCCACCATCGCGGACAAGCTGGACACCCTCGCTCAGACGCTGAGTAGGGTGGCGCAGAACCTGAGAGTCGGGACAACGTCCCTGCGGACCGACACTACCCAGCGGATGAAGCTGGTCCAAACTGGCGAAGATCTGATCAACACCGTTAGCCAGCCTGAAGACAAGGTCCACTTGTATTTACCCCAGCTTTGCCACTTGACTGCCCTCCGCTTGTTCCTCAAGTGGGGTGCCTTCGACAAGATCCCCCAAGGGATGCGTCCCAACGGACAGCCGCTCACCATCTCGTACTTCGAATTGGCGGGAAAGCTGGGAGCTGATGTGTCCTTAATCAGTACGCCACGATTTCTCCGAAATACCGTGAACCAGTTGCAGTTCTGCTTACCAACCTTTTCACAGCTCGTCTTGGCAAGGTACTTGTGGCGAACGGCACCCTGGAACAGCACGTGGATGTAGCCGAGCGCGTTGCGCATACGCCATTCTCTCATCTTCTTACCACTCCCCAGCAGAAGGCCACGATGGAACTACTGTAAGGTTTAGAAGCATCTCCATCCCAACCTAGGAGCACTTGGCCCACTCAACTAACACACCTCCACCCGCCACCTTCTAGATTCGAAGACCACCTTCCCGCGCTCATGGCCCTGCCGCCTTACTTTGACCACTTTGGCCGCATCGAACCCAAGGATCGCCTGCAAACCCCGGTGGCCTTTGCCGCAGGCAAGCTCGGCTCCACAGCTTGGGACATCATCCACAGCGACGATCGGCGCCGCAAGACCTTCATGCTCGCCATGAGCACTGGACTGGAGTGGGCAGTCGCGCAATCCACCTATGACTTCAGTTGGCTTGTCAAAGAGATAGCCAAACACCCCGAAGACCGCGTGCTCTTCGTCGATGTCGGCGGTGGAAGAGGCCAGGTGCTCAAGAAGCTCTTCCAAGCGCACCCGGCGCTGCCGCGCCACCAGTGTGCCCTGGAGGATCTGCCTGACATCATCGACCAGGCAAAGCGGGACGAGCCCGAGCTGGCTGATGTGCAGATGGTCGGGATGGATTTCCACAAGGAGCAGCCCATCAAAGGTATGTATGCCCATAAACATACAGGCCCATTTCCGCATCTCCCGGGTAGGTTTGCTAATGAGCTCCGCCGGACCCCCAGGCGCTCTTGTGTACTATATCCGGCGCTGCCTGCACGACTACTCGGACGAGGCTTGCGTTGGCATCCTGCAGCAGATTGCCAACGCCATGGTCTCAGACAGCAAATTACTGATCTCGGAGACGGTGATTAACAATCCGCCGACGGCGTATCAGGGCGCGATGGACCTCATGATGCTCCTCCTTTCGGGCAAGGAGCGGACGCTGGATACCTTCAAGGAGATGGTTGAGCGGGCAGGGCTCATGGTGACGCAAGCGTGTGTGGCTTATGAGGGCAGCGGGATCATCGAGTGCGTCCTGGCTTGAATCTACGTTGAGGGTTGATGAGTCTCAACAACCTGGCTGGTATTTTGCAGGCAAGACTGTGGCCCTTGAGTTCTACATCAACGGACTTTGCTTCACAGCTAAGCGAATTTGCAGATGTAATGAGAGATCGACCACGTTCCCAAGCGTCTCAGATTTAGTCCGTCTGGGACACGTAACAAGGTCAATCGCCCAGGGACACAGTAAAGCCACGCGTTCCAAGTCCACTCCTGCTCCCGGTCGGCCTGCCGGATATCATACCAGTAGTCAACCTGTTGCCGGTCCATCAACCCGCCGCCGGGACGTTTCTCGCGGAGTCCTTTCAGATAATCATTGGGTCGGCTAGGGTGAACAGAGTCGTCTTCACCACTGCCAATGCTGATTTATGTCTGATACCAATAAAAAGAGAGATTTGGACTTATCGGTTCAAGTTTAGGCCAAGCGCTGTCAGAACGACGTGTGAAAGCATTCTTGAGAAGTCACAGTTTCCTTGCTGGGAATACCACGACACGGATCGCTTAGCAATTCGGAGTACGCAGCCAAAATTTGATGAATACAACGACGGCGGGAACTGCGGGTCAGGGAGCAGATACATGAGGAAGGTGGACACAACCCGTGGTCAGGTGCCTGGATCGACTGCATCGTCGAGGTAGAGACTACAACGGTAAGAAGCTTGAGTACTAATATTCTCCCTCTCCAATACATAGGAGAGTTGAAGCTCCTGAGGGCACAAGCTTTCATTCACGATGAACTAGAAAAGCCTCTAAACACCGACGGTTTGGGCACATTGGGTATTTCATCGTGTTCCTCTCGCTGACCTCCAGACTAACGCTCATGAGACTCTCTCCCTCATGAGTACGCCACATCACACCGCCGACCCCATCCCCAGAACACGGGGGGATAGTCGAAGTCCCGCTGATGGTAGTCGACTGGGTTCAGCGCAACGGCCTTGACCTCGATGAGCACCTCATTCGGACCAGGCTCGAGGCTCGGGCGCTCCTGGATTGATAATGGACCGCCCTTTTGTAGGAGGATGGCTGCGAGATGTGTGGGGGCCATGGTGGGTGTGTTGTTGAACTTGAAGTGTTCCCGATCATGGCGAAGAAAACATTGATTTTAGCTCACGCGAGGACTAGATTTCAGCGGAAATGGAGTGAGACCCCCGAGGTTCAGTTTCCAATGCATGTGTTGCTGAATTAGGTACTAGCAATGGGAGTTGCGGACTTTGCTGCATCTGAGGCCGATACCTCCTGGGTTGATTGCTACATGGTGTAGTGTACCCATGTGGAAGATGTCCTACCGTCCCACGCTTGGATTATACTGTTAGATTGGCCGGACTTTGAGCTTAATCCCGAGGTGGCCCAATTTCCTGGGTCTCTCAACCGCCGCCTTACTGGGAGGTCTTACTTTTACAGAAACCGTATATCAAAGCCCTGTTACAGAAGTACTAGTTATAAGGTGGAAAGGATCATTAGCCAGCTGCTACCGCCTTGGCCGGCAACGCCTGAGTTTTCGGGTATAAATGAGATACACTTGATAAACTTACGTACTTTATTCCGGCGGCCGTTGCAGACATGTGTCTTACCAACAATTGCTTCGAGGGGCTGTGTATTATTGATCAACATTTGTATCTTATGTGAAGCCGGACATTTTAAGATCGCCATCCACTCAGTTTCCATGTGGTCCGTCATGCTGCATGAGTATCAGCCGTGTTCCCAACCCCCTCAAGCCTTTTCCCTCTTAGCCACGTAACAAGGCCAATTCTCAGGGACGCCAGTGAAATACGCCTTCCAAGTCCACTCCTGCTGCGGCTCGACTTGTCGGATATCGTAGCCGCGCACAAGCGTGGCACAGACTTTGGAGAGCTCAAACTTGGCGAGATTCTGTCCGGAACACGACGCGTAGCCCTTGCCGCACTAATACACCCGTGTCAGTAGCGTCACCAAAGGGGCTTGCATATAATAGCGGTCTAGGCTCGGAGTGCATACCGGGATAAAGTACTTCTCCCTGCTCGCCGCGTCCGCAGCGAACCAGGGATCCGGATTAAACTCGCTCGCGTCCTCGCCCTAGATCTCCTTGGAGTGGTGGATGCACCATACGTTGACCGACACCGTCGTCGCTTCCGGCAATGTGCGGTTGCCGATTGTCAGCCCGCCCTTGGGCACAATCCGCGGCAGACCAGACCCATGGATGCCCGCCCGAACATGCGGAGCGCCTCCTTGATGCAGGCCTGCAGGAAGGGCAGCCTCTGCGCGTCCGCGAAGCTGACAACTCCTGCCGCGTTGTTGCCGAGATCGGCGGCGCCCATCTCGGCGCGGGCACGCTTCCACGCATCCGGGTGGCGGATCATTGTAGTAGACGAAGGCCTGCATGCCGGCCGAGATGGTCTCGTTGCCGGCCGCCACGGCGTTGAAGGCGGCGCTGTGCACCTCGTACATCTGCATGCGCCCGTCGGGGTTCTGCTCTAGCATGCGCAGCCAGTGGGTGGGTTGGCCTGGCGCTCCGCGATGGCCGTCATGGCCGTGTTGATCAGGTGGCCCCAGGGGGTTATTCCCAGCCAGGTGATGAGCGGGTTGCTAAGAAACAGGACGTGGATCCAGCGGAAGGACCCCGCGACGCTCACGTAGGCGGCCTGCGGGTGCGAGTTGGCGATGGTGTTGTCGATGTCCCGCCCTTCGCGCAGGAAGCCGATGGGCTTGGAGAAGATGGCTTCGCCGACTATATCGGACGTGGCGAAGGTGAAGTACTTGTCCAAGTGGACGGGCTCGCTCGAGGCGGCGAACTTGTCGAGCCAGTTGAACAGAAGCGCGAGCGTCGAGCTGATGGCCGGCTCGGACTGCAGCAGGCTGGGCAATGTGTACGCCGGTGCCAGGTGCCGCGACAGCTCGTTCTTGACGGCCGGGCCAGCTTTACATTTGTCAGCTGGATAAGTCGTTACAGTACAAAGTAGTGGCTTGACGTTATCCAGCCCTTGACACTTCACGAGTGTTTGGGGGCACAACTACTAAATCGTTAATACGACAATCAACTTCTCTATATCCTACTGTCTAAGGACACTCCCACGAGGCCCATCGCTACTCTCCGAGTACGGCGGCAAGACGGGAGACGGCTGTCCATTCGAGCCCCTGAACTCGTAATGATAACTCACAATACCAGCTCAGTGAAGCCCATGCGATACCAAGCACTAATTAAGCCGGTGTTTGACAGTACCGCGATGAAAAATACGGGATCGTCGCTAAGCGGGTCGAACGGGGTAGAAACGACGGCATCCTAGTTTGACAGCACTGGAATGGAGATACCCAGTGTGTTATGACGGGGGGCGTGGTTCACGTGAATTAGACGGAGTAGTAAAAGTACCAAAATGTCTTCCAAGATACCGACCACAACACTTTGTGATCAAAGCACGAATGCCTTCCACTGTAATGTTACAGGACGCAAGGAATTCTCAGGGGTATTGCCGACAGGCCAATGCTACTATTACAATGCATGAATGTATATCGAATTGATCTGTCTAAGGACTGTCCGCCTGCAGTTGACGGTCGAGTTCCCTACCAGACCTTGCCAGTTCCAGGCTTACTAGCTGCCAGATCTCTACAAGCCCACGGCTTGCTGGCTTCCTGCTTGATACCGCGTCTCCTAAAGATGTTTCCAATAAGTATGTCATGCTCAGTGCCTGATCATTCCGTGCTCTGTCTCAGGCGCCGATTGTTCAATGGTACGTCTTGCTGCGAGAAGGCAGGCGTGCCGCCATTCGGGCCGGACGCTGCGGGTGCGGGTGGTTACTAGTATCCCCAACCAGGGCAGCCGCAAAATCGTTCTTAATACCAACCTCATCCCTAAGCTTATCAATAGCTCTCCTCGACTTCTCGGCCAACAGGGCGACAATTCGCACATGAAACTCCAGATCGAAAAGGACATCTTGCCCTTGCCACAGGCAGATGCCACTCCGACAAGTACCTTGCGGTCAGTAAGATCGTCATCCCGGAGACGGTGGAGTATGTGATGGAGACCACCGCGACCGTCTCCGTCACGACCAGGACGGGGAGTGAGAAAATGTAGCATCGGAGGTCACAGGCACCGCCGCCGACATGCGTCGCACTACGGCTTGGGCGAATACGCCGGTTTGCCTAGGAACATGGATTGGAGGATAAGCGTTGAGGGTGTGCTAGCCCGCTTTGGCATATAAGCTCCTACCGCCTTTAAATGCAGGCTCATTCTGTTCCAACATGCCGCTCTTACTGTGGACCAGATGCACTACCAACCCCTCGGAAAGCGAAAACGAGTACCGGACGGGCATTGTCCTGTGCCAAGAACGCCTGGCGGATGCGGACTATTCTACGAGAGCGAGGACTCCAACCCCCCTTGGCCCCGCGTAAACGGGAGAGGCATCTCTCGCTGCGGTACCTTAGTTCTGTATCCACAGAGTCTTCGCCAAGGGGTGCCTCGCGCTTACTCTCTTTCTAATATGTTTCTGCTTCTACGTAACCTTGTCGAGTATCAACGAGGGCCATACTAAGTGGAAACAACGTGGTAGCTAGCAGCGACTAGAATATCCGACGAGGTCGGGTAATGAAGAAGCCTAAGGAGGAATAGTTGGCAGATTCCGTGCCGGCAGTCCATCTCTGGCGGTCGTCGCGAAGGGGAGGGATGGCATCTCGTGTGAAGTGATGTAGGGACTTAGAGAAAACGAGGGAAGAAAAGCAGGGTCAAGATATAGATGACGTCAGAGAGCGCGGAGGTGGTTAGGTAGAACACCTTAGATATCGAGCCCGTGCTGTTTTTTTTTTTTTTTTTTT
>MU860296.1:0-31579 GCA_033296875.1 Achaetomium macrosporum | reverse complement strand
ACCTGATCAGTTTTTGATAGAGATTACTTGGAACACACTCTCCATTTTTGGCTTCATCTTACCGCTCTGGTTCAACATGTGCGAGCCCCTGACCTAGGATTCGGCGGCAGGGAGTGCGTCGGGTGATCGCCACGTGGATCAAAACAACGCGGATTTCAGCAACCGCTTGGTAGATAAATATAAAGAGAAGACAGAACTGAAAGAGAGGTACAAGGGAAAGAGCGACTGGACGTATTCAATGGCCTAGATAGACCGTGACAAAAGAGAAAAGGTATGTCCCCAAGCGGTCCCAAGTTCGACGCAAGTAAGCGACAACACCCAAAGCAACCAACGCCAAAAGCAAGCTCACACCAACTCTGTCCGCTTTCCCACGAACCGTAACATCGCTACGCCTCTCGACACCTTTATACACCTGCACTCGCGCAGGGGCAGCGCTTCCACCCTCCTCGGCTCCCCTTGCCCCGCCAGGACTGCCCCTGCGCCAACATCCTCAGTCTTGGGCCTTTACAACCTCGGGAAATTCGACTTCGCCGACACGGGCAAAGCTGGTCAAGAAGGCCGTGATGGTGGGATGCATGCCCAGGCGGCCGGCGCGGCTGGCCCACTCGTCCATGGGGATCTCGGCCAAGTCCACATTGGCAAACTCGACGTAGCCATCGTCCTTGCGGTCCAGAGCCCACTTTTTCATGTCGCCGAAGGGGAGGTCCAGGGCGCCCATGTGGTTCAAGAAGTGAACTTGCCCGTGGCCGCCGCCGCGGTGGGCCGGGTCAAGGCAGCATGCCAACACGCCGTCGACGACGGCGTCGAGTTTCACGACGTTCATCACGCCCCGCGCGCGGCCCGCGGACATGGGCACAGCGCCCAGCTTGCGGCTGTATTCGAGCAGGTTGTGCGCCAGGTCGAGCTGCGGGACGTCGTCCCTGCTAATCAGCGTCGGCCGATGGACGCAGACGGGCCACTCGGGGAACCTTTCGGCCACAAGCCGCTCCAGAAACCGCTCCGACGCCCACTTGCACGCCGTGTAGCCCATGCTGCCGTCCAGGGGCGGTGGGTGTGCCGCCATGGAATGCTCTCCGATCGGCTTGCCCGGCGAGAACATGCCGATGCCGGCGGTGGAGATGTAATGCATGGGAATCGCCCGCGGATAGCTCCACTCGATGAGGTCCTTGGTGGTCAGAAAGTTGGACTGGCGCAGAGACTGGTACGTCTTCATGTAGCTGATGTCGGCGCCATTGTGGATGATCATATCTGCTCGTGCAAACAGGCTGTCGATGGTGTCCTGCGACAACCCGATGCGCGGCTGCTTTAAGTCGCCCTCGTACAGGGTCACCTTGGGCAACCCGACCAGTTCCGTCCGCTTGGACGCGTTCCTTACACCGAGACAGTGCACCTCGGCCACGGTCGGGTCCGCGATGAGCGATCGCACGAGGGCCTTGCCAAGGTAGCCTGAACCGCCGGTGATGATGACGATCTTCGAGTCCGCATTTGGGTCGATAAGCTGCAAAGGTCCCTTCTCCCTCTCCAGCTCCAGAAGCCTCGACCGCACAGCCGTTTCCTTCTCCCAGTCCAGTGTCTCCCAGTCGTCCATCTCGCCCTGGATGCGGTGCGCCATCGCGTTCAGCACACTCGCCTCGAACAGGTCGACCAGCGTCAGCTCGACCATGAACTCGGCCTTGATCTTATCCTGCAGGCTGAGAAGCAGTAGACTCGTGCCGCCGACGTGGAAGAAATCCGTCTCGGGAGTGATACGATGCACCTTGGCAATGTCGGGCCCGAGGACATCGTCCCAGACCCGCTTGAGCCGGTCCTCTGTCGTGGTCCACCGCATCTCGTCTCCACCCTGGCAGCCGTCGTCTTCCGGCAGCGGCAGGGCAGCGACAGCCTTGCGGTCGCGTTTCCCGCTCGCCGTGGCGGGCATACGGTCGAGCGGGATGATGAAGGCCGGACGCATGTACTGCGGCAGCTCCAGGCGTTCTCGGATCGCTCGCAGACAGTCCTTCCTCTCTTTATCTTTCGTCGAGAAGCGCTGATCAAACACCACATGCGCGACCAGGAACTCGGGACTGTCTGGTGTGGCTCTCCGCACGCTCACGACGGCCTCGCTGAGCGCCTGTTCGGACGCCGCAACGAAAGCGTTCTCCACCTCTCTTAGATCGACCCGCAGGCCGCGCAGCTTGACCATCGTGTCGCCGCTGATCCGGCCCTCAATCAGTAGCGCGCCGTCTGCCTCGGCGCGTAATCGGCCCAGGTCGCCCGTACGTTGCATCATGGTCCATCGCCTGTGATGGCGGTCCTCGTCTGTAGCAAATGGGTCCGACATGAACTTCTCGGTCGTGAGCGCCTCGTTGTTCAGGTATCCCTGTGCCACCCCGGCACCGCCGATGTAGATCTCGCCCTGCATGCCGGCGGGCAGCGGGTGCTTGTGCTCGTCGAGGACGTAGACCGAGTAATTGGGCAAAGCGACGCCCGCGGGGAAATTCGGCTGCGCTGCCCCGGGCGACTCCTCGACTTTGCCCTCCGACTCGTAGTCCAACTGCATGACTGTTGCGCAGAAGGTTGCCTCGGTGGTGCCGTACATGTGGAAGAAGCGCAGGTCATCTTTGCCCAGCGCAGCAAACTCTCTCAGGAGGCTCCGCGCCAAGTACTCACCGCCCACCAGCGCCGTCTTCCATCTTGAGCTTCTCAGCGCATCTGAGCTCCCGTACTTCAGCCAGCTGAAGTATTCGCTCGGCGTGCCGTACGTGTGCGTGATACCATGGCGGCCGATTGCTTCTGCGATGGCTCGGGCGTCCCCTCGGTGCTTGCGCGGCAGGAGGTACACCATGCCACCAAAGCAAAGTGCCGTGAAGATCTGCATCAGCGACATATCGAAGCCCTGGCTGCTCTGCTGGAGGAGCACTTCCTGCTTGTCCGCCGAGGCGAATGATGTCATGCCGTACAGCATGGCACATGGCTCCAGCCACGCTTGCATGCCCTGGTGGTGTAGCACGATGCCCTTGGGCGTACCCGAGGAGCCGGACGTGTACAGAATTGTGCAGGCGTCCTCTGCCGTGGCCGAAACGGGAACCGACTGCTTCTCACTGGTTACCGTAGAAACGTCAATGACGGGTACCTGAGGACGCTGCAGTTCCTTGGCGAGCTTTCTGGTGTCTGCGTCGACAAGCACAGCCGATGGCTCGCAGTCCTTCACCATCACCGCCAGCCGGGCCAAGGGGGTGCCGGTGTCGAGCGGCAAGTAGACGGCTCCGACGCGCATAACGGCCAGGATGGACGAGACCCAGTCCGGCGTGGGCTCCTGCAACACGGCGACGCGAGAGCCAGGTCTGATGCCGGCATTCAGGAGCTGCGCGGCGATCGCAGTGGCTCTGACAGCGACGACTTCGCTGTACGTGACCGTCTTGTTGTGCCCCGTAATGATGGCAGCTCTGCCGGGGTACTTCTTGGCAACGTCGTCGATTCTGTGGACCAGCGTCTTCCCCCACTGGCGAGACCGGAAGACAGGCCCTGCAGAAGCGCCACTGTCGATTAGCTTTCTGAAAAGTGTGAGTTAGTTGAAGTCAGGGATGATACAGACCTCTTCCCAAACTAAGGGCCTCCTCGATCTCTTCCTCCCCAAAGATCTGCACCTCGGCCGGACTCGCCCGACTCTGGCTCGCGAAAGCCGTCACCAGCCTTCCATAACTATCGGCCAGTCTCTCCGCATGTTGTTGGGTGTACAAATCATCCCTCACCACAAAGGTCAATAGACAATCCCCACCATCAGCATCGTCGATGATGTCGAGGGCAACATCATAGGCTAGCTTGCTCGGATCGAAGCGCATCAGCTCTAGCTCGCAGTCACCCCAGGCTGTTTTCTCACGCTGACCCTGGCGGTAGTCGACGAATGCCTGGAAAATGGGGCTTGTGGTAGCGGAGCGGGGGATGGCAAGTCTAGAAGCCGGGTTACCGTCAGTGACGCCGATCTTGCAAGAGGAAAAAGGGGGTTGAAAGTTTTGACTCAACTCATTCAGTAACACCTGGAAAGGCACCCTGCTGTTTGCAAGGGCCTTGTACACCTTGGCTCTCGTCTCGGCAAGCAGTTCCTCAAACTTGCTCGGCATACCGCCGCGGAACTGCACCGGCAGCATGTTGACAAAGTCGCCGATGGTGCCCATCATGTCGTCCTCGGTGCGGTTCATGTCGCCAATTCCGATCGACACGTCCTCGGCCCCTGGGTTCGTGTACCGCCAAAGCAGGACGCGGAACGCGGCGAGGTAGAAATGGAACGGGGTGGCGCGTGCCCGGCGGCAGGCGACCTGGATCTTGACCCTCGTCTCGGTCTTGATACGCAGGTGGGCACACACGTTTCCGTAATGTCTCAGCGGCGGTCGTGCTGTCGCGGTCGAGAGCCGCAGGATCGGAAGCGTTGGGGGCAGGTTCGCAAGCTCGGCTTTCCAATACTCCAGCTCGGTTTGGAAGCCACCCGTTGCCAACTCGGTGTGCTGTCTCTGGGAAAATTCAGCATACTGCCTGGTTGTTTTCGCGAGGCGGCGACTCTGTGGGCTGTCGGGCCCGAGGGTGTAGTGCTGCAGCAAGTCCCGCATGAGCACCTGAAAGCTCGTGCCATCCATGGCGAGATGGTGCACGCCAATGATGAAAAAGTGGCTCGTCGGGCTGAGACTCAGTAGCGCCAGTCGCATGGTCTTGCCCCGGGCCAGATCGTACACATGACCATGGATCGCTTCGAAGTACTGGGTAACCTCGTCCTCGGAGCGGACCGGATGGCACTCGAGCTCCAAGGCCGTCTCTTGCATGATGCCCTGCATGGGCTGGCCGCTGCCATCTTCCAGGAAGCAAGTCCGGAGCGACTCGTGCTGCTGGCTCAGGGCGTGAACGGCCTTTTGAAGTTCCGGGACGCGGAGGGGGCCCGTCAGTCTGAACGAGCCTGTAAGGTTGACGCTGGTCTTGTCTTCTGAGAAGGCGTGGATGAACCAGAAGAGGCTCTGGCTGAAGGAGAGCTTGACAGACTTCTCGAGGGCTGGTGCGGTGGAGCCGAGATCACGTTGTCCCTCCTCCGGAGCGTCCTCCTCCTTTTCCGGCGCAATGGAAGCAAAGGAGCTGTCCAGCGTTGCAAGGTCGTCTTCCGGAGGTGTCAGGGGTGTCTCAGGGACAAGCTCAGGGGTGGAGTCGCCCTCTGAGGACGGGACGGGCGACGTCTCCGGTGATCCTGGCTTCTCTGGCAGCTGACCCTGCTGCTGTCCCTCCTGATGCGGCGCGTCAATGAAGCTTGTTGGAGGAGTCTGGGAAAGTCCTTGCCGGACCTGTTCCGGCGGCTCTTGTTGGTTGGATACCTTCTTCGGGGGCTTGCGCAACCTCTCAATTTCCTCTTCCTGGCTAGCCTCTTCATCGACCATGGGCACTAGTGCCGGCGGAATGGTGTCGGTCGCAATCTTAACCAGCTCCGAGACGGGCACGCCACTCAAAATCTTCAGGACGGGGATGTTCACTTGGAGCGTCTTGACGAACCAGCTCCGGATCTCGACCGCAAGCAGCGAGTCGATGCCCATTTCGTCCAACCTCAACACACGCAGGTCTGCCTTCTCCAGCTTGCCCAACTCCACCTGGAACAGTGCGCTCAGCTTCGGAAGCAGCGCGTCCGTGATGATGCGCGCGACCGCCCTTCTGTCCCGTGCACTCGCGAGCTGCGTCTTCAGCGGCACCTTGGCCTTGTCCGTGTCAGTATCCGGCCCGCCACCGGAGATGGAGCGCTCCTTGGTGTAATGGCTCAACAGCGGCCCGGCTTCGGCAGCCGACGCGGCCTTGGCCACACCCGTGATGATCTCGAGTGCCCCGGTACCGCCTGGCCGGCCGCCGATGACTGCCTCGGCAAACTGTTGGAAGAAGTCCACCTCGCATAGCGGGACGAACACGTCGGCCAGGTTCTGTATGCCTGTCGTGATGCCTTGCTGGGCGATGTAGCCGACGCCGAAGATGGGGCCGATGTGCATGATGGAGGCGGCGAGCCCGCGGCGGCGGCGCTGCTCGGCGAGGGCCGCCATGAACAGGTTCGCAGCGCTGTAGTTGGCCTGGCCGAGGTTGCCCGGGATGGCCGAAGCAGAGGAGAAGAAGACGAAGAAGTCGAGCTGATCGGGCGATGCGAAGAGCTCGCTGAGGTGCACACTGCCCTCGACCTTGGGCCGTGTGACCTTCAGGAGTGTCTCCAGGGACATGGTGCGGAAGGGTGTATCTTCGAGTACCACTGCAACATGGTTAGTTGAACTTTTGGTTGTTAATGTGTAAAGGGTCTGCTACTCACTTGCACCCTGACAAACGCCTGCAACGGCAGGCAGCGTCGCACATATGTGCTCATAGAGCCTCTGAACTGCGTCCTTGCGTGTCACATCGCAAGCATGCACTTCCACCACCGCGCCGGCGTCCTTCATGTCCTCCAGCCAGCGCTCGTCGATCCGCGGTTGACGGCTGGAAATGACAATGTGCTTGGCCCCATGACGGACCATCCATTCGCACAGCGCGAGTCCGAGGCCGCCGCTCAAGCCGGCGAGCCAGTATGTCTTTTCAGACGAGAACCTGACCTGCGAGTCGGCAGGCTGGACTCTGATGGACACGTCTGCAATTGGTGAAGACGCCCAGTCAAGGACAGTCAGGGGCGTCAGCCGCTGCGTTCGCGCGTCTGGTTTGGACAGCTCGCCTAATGTAACAATAGACGGTGGAGTATGCCCACCAGCCGCGTCTGAACTGGCTTTTGAAACGACACGCTCCAGCCGCGCTCGGATGGCTGGTATATGACATACCTGCGGCTCCAGGGACGTGGCAGCCGACAACGTTCCTTCTCGCTCCACTCGTCTGCACCGGGCCGGGAGCAGTCCTTGAATGCGGTCTGCGACGGAAGTGCCGTTGGAGAAGTCGACAAACGCAACCGTGTTCCGGGGCAGTAAGGCACGTATCACTCGCGTCGGGGCCGCCGGATGGACTGTCACCCAGCCGGGCGGCTTTGTTGCGCCAGAAGCGACGGTTGTAAATTGAACCTTTGCGCCGTAACCCTCGGCTTCCTTTTCCAAGACGGCAGCAAGCGCAGGGTCCGGCTCGTGAACGACCACGACGTCCCCGTCCGCAACGCCCACAAGCACAAGGCTCGCAAGCCAGTGCAGGGCAACGCGAGCGAGGAAGTCACTCTCCGCTCCCGGCGGCACGTTGGCCGGTTCGCAGAGTCCTTCCACGGGCACCACAAGGCGAGCATTCTCGGAAGACAAGGCCACAACCAGCTCGTTGGAACGCTCATCACGCCCCAGCACAGCGAATAAGGACCCAAACTCGGCGGCGCGAAGGGATCGGACCAGCGAGCGTTCCACACGGATAATGCGGTTGATCTTATCCGGTGTAGTCGACGGCCACGCCACACGCTGCAAGCTCAGTCTTCCTTTCTCCTTCTCCTCCTCGTCGTCACAGGCGACAAGAGCAAGATTCTCGCCGTCCCTGGCGGCGGCAAAGACATCTCGTCTCAGAGCGTTGTACCTCGCGTTCCGCTCCGAGCATACAACCACGCGCGGGATGACCATTCTCCCGTCCTCCTCCTTAACGAGCTCTGGCTCGATCGTGGCCAGCAAGCTGTCTGTGCCGTCCTTCCGGTGCCACATGGCCGTGGCCCTGAGTCGCAGCAGCGCCTCGGCCACGTCTCGGGCGTCGGCGTGCGCGTCCTCACGGGCCGTCTCAAAGTCCAGGAACTGCATGTCCAGCTGCGGCAGCTCCTTCCTTGCGCCGCGCAGCAGTCCGACCATCATGTTCGCATGTGGGTTGGGGGCACGCCGTCCGCGCGTCACCCATAGCACAGTGCGGGCTTCCTGGAGGAGCCGCTTCAGCGCAGTCCAGTCTGTCTCAGTTGGTTCCTGGAGCACGGATGTTGTATCGAGATCGGCCACGCTGAGGACGGTGGTGTCAGGGGAGATAGTGGGCAGGACGGAGGACAACTCGGAGAGCGACCGCACCGTCCTGATGGCGCGGCCCCAGAACGGGCGCAGGAGGGACTTCAGCTGGCCAACCAGGCGAGAAGTGTGAAGCCTCGAGCCGGTGCCGCCGAGGAGCACGAGCTCCTCGGTTGGGCCTTGATCACCCTGACCTTGGGTGGTCTGGCCGGGGAAGAGCTCCAGCTCGCTCGCAAGCGGATCGCGCAGGAACTCGACACGCTCGTCGACCGCCGAGCTGACAAACACTGTGGGCGGCATGACTAGGGCGTTGCGTAACGGGGTGGCCGTGTCGCACCCGCTGAATCCCGTGTTCCGCAGCACCTCGTCCCACTCGGCGAGGTTGATGCACGGGCTGAGCACCCGTCCCTCGTCGGCGCCGAGCCACCAGCCGGGGAAGGCGCCGAAGATAGCGCCCATCCGTGCCAGATTGTCGACCTGCAGCTCCAGCACCACCAGGAAGCCGCCCGGCCTGAGCAGGCGACGGCAGTTCCTCAGCGTCTCTTGCAGGTTCGGCGTCGCGTGCAGCACCATGCTCGCGACCACCATGTCGTATGCTCCCTCGCGGTAGCCCTGAGAGCACGGGTCTTTGCTGATATCCAGAACCTTGAACAGCATCTTGTCCGCGTAGGGCGCGAATACATGCTGCGCGGCCTCGAAGAAGCCCGGCGAGATGTCCGTGTAGGTGTAGCTTCCCAAGCGGTGCCCCATCTCGGCGAAAATAGCCTTGGTGATACCGCCCGTACCGGCACCCACTTCCAGGATGTCCATGTGCGGATACCGGTGCGAGATCTGCTTCAGCAGACGGGCGAGGTAGGCCGTGTGCTCCTGGATGCCAATCGACTGCTCGTAAAACCGCGCCAGCATATTGTCCCTCATGCCGATCTCGATGGCCTGCTTGCGGCCCGTGACGATGTCGAGCACATTCTCTCCGATGGCTGTCAGAAGCTGCACATCCACCGTGTCTTTGTACGGCTCATACGCAAGGGCGAGGTCTTCCGCCGTGTCGTCTTTCCAACACCGCGACCACAACGGGAGCTTGTCTTGGGCTGCGAGCGCCAGCACGTGCTGTGCAAACTTGAAGAAGCACGGGTATGGGCCTTCTCTCCTCGCCGGGTGGTCCAGAGCAATCTCGGCCTCCAACCGACGCAGGTAAAGTACGGCCATACGCTCCAGAAGCCGCGCTAGCTGGAATTGCTCCTCGGTCGGGGAGCCGTCGTAGGCAACCCGTGCTGCGTCGGGCACCGCCACGTCCCAGGTGATCGTGGCGAATAGCTCCTTGTCGTCCTTGGCCGTCGCGCGCGAGAAGGGCACACACCGGAGCCCCTCGACCTGTATCACGGCCGACTTGCCGTCATCGGGGAAGAGATCCACGTCGCCGCTCATGGCGTGCTGGTCGAGGTCGTCTGCCGGCTGGTGGCAATCGAATGACACGGCGCGACCTGGTTTAGCCTGCAACTCGTCGGCGCAGAGACGCGGGTTGAAGCGCACGGCGCGGATTGTCTTGGGCACGTGCAGGCTCCAGATGCCGCCGCTGCCGGGCGCCGCGTGCGCGAGTATGACGGACTGGAAGGCGGCGTCTAGCACGGCCGGATGCACGAGCAGCGGCGAGGGCTCCTTGTTGGCGATGAGACCGGTGGCGAAGCCAAGTTTGCGCTGCAGACCGGACAGCGCGCGGAACGGCCCGGTGTATTGGTACTCGAGGTCTAGGAGCGATGAGTAGAACTCGTCTGGGTCGACCGGGAGGAGATTCGGCACGGAGCGTCCCCGTGCAGGGAGCGCGTCGACGTCTTCCGCGTCTCCCACCGTGACGCGGATGCGGCCGCTGGCCAATAGTTCGAGCGTGTCGCTTTGGTTGTTCGCTGCAGCGTTGTATCGGAAGAGACCATCGATGCGAGTCGTGGAGTCACTGTCATGCAAAACAATGTTCGACAGCGAGAACACAGTCTCAACGCGGGCGACGTCCGAGTCGAACGCCAACGCCTTGCCAATGTCGAGGTCCAAGATCTCAACCAGCGAGGCGGCAGCTCCTCTGGCCTTGCACATAGCCATGGTAGCTTCGAGCGCCATGATCACGTAACCGGCCGCAGGGAAGACGGTCTGATGCTGCAGCGCATGGCCCTTCAGCCAGGGAACCTCGGCAGGAGAGAGAATGTTGCGCCACCGCATCTCCTGGTCTGTGTTCTCCGGAAGCAAGTGGCCCAGTAGCTCATGCACCGGGTCAGATCGCAGGCGGATGGATTTCGTGTACCGCGACTCGTGCCAGTACTCCTTGTCGTGGTCCCACGCGTAAGAGGGGAGTCCCTTGACGAGGCGGAAGCCGCCGTCTCCCGTCAGAAACCTGTCATAGGCTGCTAGGTTGACGGCCTCTTTGCCCATGTGTGTCCAGAGGCTTCCGAGACCGTCAGCGAATGCCTCAACCGCGTCTTTATCCCGCGCAGACAGGCCCGCGTAGGGGATCCCGTCTGAGTTGTTGAGGTCCTGGATCGTTTGCAGGGCCGGGCCCTTCAGCGCAGGATGAGGCCCAACTTCGAGAGCCATATCGAACGGCCCTGCGGATGTCCACGCGCCCTCAATGGCTTGCATGAACTCGACGGTGCGGACCATGTTGTTGTTCCAGTACGTGTCTTTGAGCTGGAGCCGATCGCCCAGGCCTATCGCCTTCCCTCCATCACAGCTTGAAAACCAGGTACAGTCTGCTCTGGGCGGCGAGATCTGAACGTTGAGCGCGCGGAGCGATTGCAAATACGCCTGGGAGCACGGCGCCATGTGGTGCGAGTGGTACGCCTTATCGACTTTGAGTCTCCTGGCAAACTTTTTCTCGTCCTCAAAAATAGTCTTGAGCTCCTCGATGGCGTCCTCGTCGCCCGAGAGCGTGAGACTCACGGCCGAGTTCACCGCCGCCACAGCGACTCGGCTACCGAGCTCCGCCTCGTCGATCAGTTCCTGCGCGTCCTTGAGCGAGGTGCCCACCGCCATCATGGCGCCAGCCTGGCCTTCCCGGCCGCGCGCCAGCGCGCTGTGCAGGCCACGGTAGTAGGCAATGCAAATGGCGTCCTCGGCCGAGATCAGCCCAGCCGCATATGCGGCGCCGATCTCGCCAGACGAATGGCCCACCACGGCGGCAAACTCTACGCCTCCGGCGCGGAGAAGGTCGACCTGGAGGATTTGCAATGCCGTGCAGAGCGGTTGCGACAGCGCAGCCTCGCCGATCCGCGACGAGCTCGCGTCTTTCAGAAGCTCCGCTTTCAGGGACCACGGCGGACGATCATTGCTGGGGAGCTGCGCTAGTCGTGCCTCAAGCCTGTCAATGATGCTCCGCGCGGCAGCGGAGCGCTCGATCAAGGCGGCGCCCATGCGAGCTGACTGGGCGCCTTGGCCAGTGAACACGCCGAGAATCCGAGGCTTAGTCCGACCTTCGGACGAACGCTGGAAGGAGGAACGGATACCGATGGGCTTGTCTGTATCTGCCTGGGCGCCTTGCAGCTTGCGCTGGAGCTTCGCGTGGAGGTCGGAGGCCGAGAGCGCGGCGACAGCGGTGGCAAATGCATGGCGCGTTCGGCGGGAGTGGAGCGTCATGGCGACGTCTCGGAGACTCACCTCGGGCCCAAGAGACTGAAGATAGTCGCAGAACGAAGATATGTACGAGGAAAGCGAGGTCTCTGAAGCGGCCGAGAAGACAAACGGTGAGAAAGAGGCGGCAGGCTTCCCGGCTCCGTTGGTGAGCCGCCGTTTGGCCGGTGCGTAGCTTTCGAGGATAGCGTGTGCGTTGGCGCCGCCGAAGCCGAAGCTAAAGAAAAAGCGATGTCCTGTTAGAAGTCTTGCGACACATATAGTCTGAGCAGTTGCAAACACCTACCTATTCACACTAGCCCTCCTCGGCTTTCCTTCGGCGACAGGGGGCCACGGGGTTGCCGAGGTTGGCACCCTCAAGTTCGAGTAAAACGGCTCGATCTTCGGGTTGAGTCGGTTGAACAGCAGGTTTTGCGGGATACGCTCGTTCTGCAATGCCAAAGAGGCTTTGAGCAGACCCGCTAGCCCGGCAGTTCCTTCGGTGTGGCCAATGATGGTCTTGACACTGCCCACCCAGAGTCGGTCTGCATCTCGCTGTGCCCTTGTCTGGCCGGGGAAGAAGGCCACACTGATCGCTTCGGCCTCGACAGGATCGCCAGCTTGTGTACCTGTTCCGTGGGCCTCAAAATACTGGGGCCGATGCAAGGGATTGGACGGATCGAGGCCGGCACGGGCGTAGCAGTCACGGATGAGTTGAGCCTGGGCGGCGGCGCTTGGCCTGCGGACAGTGTGTGAGCGCAGTCACTCATAAGAAAAGTCAGCTTACATCGTGATCCCTGGCGTCTTGCCATCCTGGTTCGTAGCCGTTTCGCGGATGACGCACTCAATATCGTCGCCATCCGCCTCGGCCTGGCTCAGCGTCTTGAGCACTACGGCGGCAACGCCCTCCCCGCGAGCGTACCCGTTGGCGTCGGCGTCCCACATGCGCGAACGGCTGTCGGGCGACAGCATGCCGAGATTGCTCATGCCGACGTAGTCCTGCGTGTCGAGTAGCAAATTCGACCCCGCGACAATGGCTACGCGGGACTGGCTCGACCGAAGTTGCTGCACGGCTTGGTGCAGGGCGATCAGGCTGGAGCTGCATGCTGTGTCGATGGTCCTGGCGCGAAGTGTCAGCAATATTCGTCTACCACAGTGAGAGAGTGCGAGACTGCCCGACTCACATGGACGGTCCATGCCAGTCAAAAAAGTACGAAATCCGGTTCGACATCATAGCCCTCGACGTGCCGCTGACATGGTATGTACCCATACTATCCATGTCTCTCTCCATCAAGTGCTTGTACGTGTTGACCATCTGGCCCGTGTACACGGCGGTATCGGAGCCCTGGAGAGCCTCGATGGACTGCCCGGCGCTTTCCAGCGCCTCGAAGACCGTCTCCAGCAGGAGCCGCATCTGCGGGTCCATCGTGTTTGCCTCGACAGCGTTGATGCCGAAAAAGTGCGCGTCGAAGCAGCGCACGGCGCTGCTATCGCCGCCACTCAGCTGGTACGACGATTGCACATTGGTGTGGCCGTGGTACTTGGCTTCCGGGTGATACCAGCCCGTGCCGTTCAAGCGGTCGGTCAGCGGCGACAGAACGTCCCGTGGGGACTGCAGCAGCTCCCATAACTTGGAGGGCGTGATGGCGTCTCCCGGGAAGCGGCAGCCGCTGCCAATGATGGCGATGGGCTCGCCGCGCTGGGCCTGGTGTTCCTTGTTGCTGCCACTCATGTTGACCTAGTTGCTACCGTGCTTTCTGATTTTCCTGGATGCGTGACCCAAGGGTAGAGCGACTGCTGAACTTCACGATTTGCGCGTCAGTATTGCGCATGTCAGGCCAAGTTGCGCTTATTATAGACACCATCTCCTCCAGACCTAAACCTCCACTTGCTTCCGTCTGTCTCTGCATTCCATCTTTCGCGAAGCCGACACCGTCTCGGCCACGCTCTCCGACCCCGATTCCCGGAACTTCATGATTTCCTGGCGGCGCCAGGGCCCCTGTGTTTTACTGGATGCATCGATTAATCGAACCGAAAACGGCCTCCTCTCCCCGAGCGGTCCAAACAACGGAGCTCTGCCCGAAGACATCGGAGAGAAGTGAGCATCAGCCATTCTCGGTATGCCTTCAGCGGGCTGCGGGATGAGGGGCGGCATGAAGGGGCCAAATGAGGCATCTCTGCGCCGAGTGACAGGCGCGGGACAACTGTTGCGACTTGTGGCGCGATTCTGCCTGTGCCGCTGGCTTGCTCTTTATCGGCGATCCTGCGAGCCTCTGTTGACGGCTCAGCTTGAAGACTTACGCGGCCCTCAGGGTAACTCCTTCCGTTGGATTTGGTTGTGGGAACTTGGCGTGCTTCGTACCTTAGTTTGGAAGTTTCGGTTGGGCGGGGACCGGTAGGTTGGGTTCACCGTCAGATTGTTCCTCTCGTGTCAGCTTGGGATGGCAGTAAAATTCGTGTAGGTTTTGGGTCTGGTAAGAACTGAGAATGTCCTGCCAGGACCCTGCGAACAGGGATTGTAGCCTCCTCTAACCCTAACCCGGTGCAGCAGCAAGCTTCGGAAGATGTAAATGACATATCAGAATTCCATTGTTACGGTACTGAAAATTTCCGTCTGCCAATGTCAGCTGACAGGGCTGGCCATATATGTCGCACAGGTTCCTCGATCGGGCCCAATGGTGTCGGGCTGTTCAGTACACTGGCAGTGTCGGTGTCTGTTGCCCGTATTACTGCATCCTGCATCCTGCACCCTCGCCGTCCTCTGAGCGATCCCAGAACACACCGGTCCCCCTTCTCCAAGTACGGGTCCCACCGCCTGGGACAGAGGAGTCCTTCCAATGTCTGAGTTTTCTGAGCCTTCGCTTCCCGATAGATCCTTGCGCGCATTGTGTACACTCCTCAACATGTCGCAGCTGTGGTAATACATTGTGCAATCGTAAGCATTCCTTACATACAAGCGTACTGAGTCTTCGCGGGGGCCCACTGTAACTCAGCCACGTGTCGACCCACCATCCCACCTTTTTCTACATAGAAGCCAGCAACCAAGAACCACTGGCGAGTGAAAGCCTACGAAGTACCTGGTAAGCTATCACAGCTTTCCCTACCCCTCCCGCCAACCGACTTCGTCCGGTCTGCCGTGTAACATCTGAACTCGCAGCTTTGCACCTCGAAGCCCGGATCTTACTTGCGCCAACGCGATGAATTTCGCCGGATTACATCACGGGCCCGATCCAAACTCGCCCAGCGAAAGCTGCGTAGCCCTGATCCGCGCTGCCGCAGATAAGACATCGGTCGCCGTTACCTAGGCACCTTAAGTTTCTCGAATACGTCAGACGCGCAGTTATGGACAAGCCCAAACTAGCGGCGAGCACAACCCCGCGATATGCGGTGCCTGGTATCTCTTCGCGCCGGTCCGCTTGCGATCGGTGTCGGGGCCAGAAGCTGCGCTGCTTGCGTAACCGCGACGATCAGCGCTGTCGCCGATGCATCCGCGCAGATTGCGAGTGCGTGACGAGCTCCATCTTCCGGATGCGCAACTACTCGGGCAATGATGCCGCAGGCGGACCCAAGCGGAACCGCTCGCATCAAGAGCAACTGCCTCCAATGCCTCCAAACATCAACTCAGCCGTCGCTCTAACCGCCGCGACTCCGGCCACCAGTCCCAGTGAACTGGCAGATTTGCTAGCACAGCTTGCCGATCCGTCGCCCTTAAGGCCTAGCACGCCTGGCACGTCTGGGACATCTGGCGAGCTGTCACAGCACCAAACTGCCACGACCGCTGCGGCGCCCCAACTCTTGCATATGCCAGGCCCCACGAACGCCACGGGCGCTGCTGCGTCAGACTCAGTCATGACACCCGCCGATCGCCTGGCAGCGTGGCGGACATTGAACCCGACGCTGTTCAACTTCACGCTGTTCCCCGGGCAAGCTCAGGCCGGTATGGAGTCCACCGAATCGTTAGGCGCAGCCAGCGACAACTCGATGATAAGCAACCCAGATCAAACGCCGGATCCCTTCTTGGCTGGGATGCCGGATTTCGCGGGGCTGTCCTTCACTGGATGCGATCAACTCACCGCTATGGAGCTCGAACTGAAGGAAACGCCATCTGCGGAACAAGGTGAAACCCCGATGAATAACAAACAGACCTTCGAGGACGCCACGACGCAGGAAACGCAGACACAAAAGCTTCTACAGGTCTACTCTGAACTGTCGATCCTGGCGGGTCGCCTCGGCACGGTCCTCTCACCCGGCGGCGGGGACAGACAGTCGAACTGCCTATTCCACGGACGGGCCGACGTGTCCCTCCTCGAGGATATACTCAACAGCACTGACAATTTCGCGAACGTACTGCGTTCGATGGCCGCACAGTCACTGTCGCCACCAACGAATCAGTTCCGGCGGTCAACAGCCATGACATCCTCGACCGAGGTCTCGCCGCTTTCGGCGACAAACCCAACGCTCGCCGAGTCCGGGACGCAGTCCCCTGCTCGCAAGGAGGGCTGCGCAGTAAGATCGACGACGAGCGCAAACGACAGCGTCGTCTCCCTGTCCGACGACAGCAGCAGCAGCAGCCAGCCGTCACCGATTTCCACATCGCCAACGTCTTTGCTGGACGCCACCAACTTGACGGAGCCGAGCACCACGGACAGCCCGGCGGAAGACGCCATCGGCCGCCCCGAAATCACGACCCAGCTCGTGGTGCTCAGCTGCTACATCCACCTGTTGCGCCTCTTCGTAGTCTTGTTCTCCCACCTCCTGGAGTACTTAGAGGAAGTGGCCAGGAGCGACGACCCGTCCATCTGCCCCATACCTGGGCTTTCATTTAGCCGTCTCTCACTGCGTAAGGAACCTTGGTTGCCTACCTCCACCGAACCGGCCACTGACCATCAGAAAATGGCTTTACAGAATCCGGCAACCTCCAGACTACCCTTCTCATCCAGATTGTTACTAGCCACTTCGAGCGCATTGAGAAGCTGCTCGGCCTGCCGCGCGATCTGCGTGTCAGTAGGACCGGCCAGGACCACTTCGGCCTGCTGAGCGATTGGCACCTGGCAGCTATCTTGGAGGTCGTGATGCGCAAAGAGGAGGCGGGGGCGGCAGTACCGGGGATGCAGCCAGGAGAGCCGGGGAAGCCAGGGGGATTGGGCGGCATTAAGGCCTTCCGCAAGATCCTCAAGAAGGCAAAGCAGTTGCTCAGGGAGAGGATAGCTCCGTAGCATCGTGGCTTCTACGCAAGTATTAGAGTTGTTGCAGACGGAAGACATCTCATTTGATCTGCACGAGACCGTTATTATTCAGAGCGCGTAGCCCTTCGCGCTCCCATCCTAAAAGCCAAGCACGCCGCAGTGTCGCACAGCCGATAGTAGACGCGTTGGCGTTCGGACATTCCAGCGCGACCCATGCTGGGCCGAGTTCACTTGGCAGAGACTGAAACTATCAAGCCGCCCAGCCCGAGCTAGCCGGCACCAAAATCTTGTGGAGCTAGGTTCTGAAGCAAATGCCGGATCCAGACCAGACAAGGCATGAGTGGGAACCGTAGTTCGCGCCGTAGCAGTCGGGCGGTCCGGGGAAGGACAGAAATGGGGACTCGCGGTTCCGTCGTCACACGCACCGCGAGGATGCCTGGGTCGGCCAAAATTTCCCAATCAGGCAGCACACGGCCGTTGCTCAAAGTCATTGGCCGTAGTCTCGCATGCTGGATCCGAGTGTCTCTATCGGACACGAGCCCTTTCTTGTTTTGATTGTTATGACTGGCCATTGTCAGGACGAAAGGACCATCACTCTGTTATACTTCTCGTCCTTCCAAGCAACCTATTACTCGCATCCAGGTATCCGACCTTACCCTACTCTGGCTCTTCCCCACGACATCTGAGAGCCTGGTTGAGGATCTACCCCCTAAGATGGCGACTGCTGAACGGATCGACAGCAAGGCCGAGAATTGGTTCACGTCGCCGACGAGAGCCAGTTCGCTCACGGTCGGCGAGATGGCATTTCCGGATTCCCTTGCCTCCCTCTCGAGAACCCAGTGGATCTCGATTGTACTGACGGCCGTGAGTCTTTTGCGTCCTCATGTCTCCTCCAGTCTACGTTGAACAGGCATCTCACTCGCTTCGATACTCGCAGATCTCCGCCTACCTGCTTGCTAGGAGCATTTACAATTTCTACTTCCACCCCCTCGCAAAATATCCGGGTCCCCGTCTCGCCGCTATTTCGGACCTCTGGATTGCGTATCATTCGTGAGTCACGCTGGTCTCGCAAGGAGAAAAGCCTGCCGAAGCTGACGTGGACGAGGACTGCTGGTAAATGGCCGTGGGCACTCGAGGCCGTGATCAAGAAATATGGTATGTACTTATCAGAGTCGCCGTCGCGCGGGGTTGTGTTGATAGCGAGGGACAGGCAACGTCGTACGCATCGGGCCCAACGAGGTGGTGTTTCTGGAGCCACAGGCTTTCCTAGGTAATTATTTATGCAACAATGCCCAGGCTCATTTTCGTGAGAAGTGAGTGTTGATTCTCGAGGCAAGACATTCACAGCGCAAAGCGGAATCTCGCCGACACCTTTACCAAGACAGACGTGGTAGAAGGCCTGGGCGACGATGACGACGGCCTCCTCTGGGAGCGAGACCCTGTCAAGCACCGCCAAGCGGCGAAGAAGATGGCGCACGCTTTCAGTGCGGCTGCCATCAAGGCCAAGGTGCCGACCATAAACCAGCACATCGACTACATGATAGGAAAGATGAGGGAGCTTGGCGCCGCGCCCGAAGGAGTAGACCTCCGCCAGGTACGACTTCCTCCCCTCTTTGGCTCCGGAGTTGTGCTGGATGTGTTGCTTACATGAGTACACCCAGTGGATCGAATGGCTCGCCATGGACCTCTCTGCCGACCTGGCGTACAACTACGAGATGAACCAACTAAAAAGGAGTACGAGCGAATTATAACTCCTGCTTCCATTTCTCACCCGTTTTCAAGTTCGCATTCAGAGGCTGATGAGATCTAACTACAACAGTGAAGAACGACCCTTTTCTCGACATGATGCACAGCGCCAGCATCCTGACGACCATCATTCAGGTGACCAAGAAATACCCGTTCATCGCGCCCATCTCGATGCTCTTTTTGCCGTGGGATGTCACGCGATCGCTGCCGAGCCTGATCAAGGACCTGCGGCGCGGGCTGGCCGACCGCATCGCGAAGCGCGGCAACACGCGCCACCTCGACTACTTTGAGCAGCTGCTGCCGTCGGACGCGCCGGAGCCGACTACCAAGGAGAAGCGCCACATGCTGACGGTGACGGGCCAGCTGATCGTGGGCGGCTTCGACCCCACCAGCACGCTGTTCTTCATGTGCATGTTCTTCTTAATAAAGAATCCGGACAAGATGAGACTGCTGGTCGAGGAGATCAACGCCAAGTTTACCAGCTACGACGAGATCCAGCCTGACGCGCTCGTCGGCTTCCACTACCTCAATGGCTGTCTACAAGAGACACTGCGGCTGAACGCCACCGCAGTACACCACAGTCTGCCGCGTATGAGTCCGGGCGGCGTGGTGAATGGGGAGTACATTCCGAAGGGGGTGAGTTGGCTTGCCTCGGGGTGGCGCTCTCCTATTATCTCTCAGTCTCTCTCTCTCCATCCCTTAATCATCTACCTGCGTCATACCGTGGCAAAAAGAGAAATTCGTCGCCATGTGCTGACCCGTTGCGTGCTGCTCGCAGACCGTCTGCCGCACTTCGCTCTTTGCATACGGGCGCAGCCCGCGCTACTGGCACGACCCGCTGAGCTTCCGGCCGGAGCGATGGCTGCCGGCAGGGCACGCCAGGTTCGACGCTGCGTTTGCCAACGATGATCATAGCGGGCACTTCCCGTTTATCACGGGGCCGCGGCAGTGTCCCGGGCGCGAGGTTGCGCGCATCGAGACGCGCTTGTTCATTACCAAGATGCTGTGGAGCTTCGAGATCGAGCCCCTGGACGGTGTCAAGAAGCTGGACTACGAGAGGGACTTCAGAGTGTATAGCATATGGGAGAAGCCCGAGATGAGGGTCCGGCTGCTGCCGGTGAAGAGGGACTGAGACGGGCGAGCTGGCTTGTTATCATATGTGGTGTTCTGTCTGTGATTCAACATCGCTACGGCGTCCGCACCATGTTAAAGGGATGAGCTGCCCTCTCTGACTCTAGGTGTCAAGCAAGTGCAACATACAGTATGAACCAAAACTTGCTCAACCACTTAAGTGAATAACGACTCGGAGTTACAGTAACGTGGCAAACTAGTACCTGCCTTACAGTGCTCATATAAACGTTTCCTCTGTCTCCCTTTCCCTAGGAAACCCTAGTTGACATAGTACCAGAACCGCTTTTCTTCCCCACACTGTTCTTCAAGATATCGCAAAACCTTGAACCTCTAAATTATTGTACCTCCTTAAAACATTTGCATTACAAAACTTGCGGGCTGGCTTGCCCCCGGGGCCCGAACCCCCCGAAACACTAGTATTTTGATCCCTTTCACTCTCTCTCATCTTCCCATTTTCCCGTTAATTCCGGTTAACCAATCGATTTATTTTGTTCCTTCTTTGTCTCACCTCATACAGCCTATCCAATTCTATCCCACGCCCTCACCACTCAGAGACTTCATTGGTCACACTCTTGTGGTACCTTGAGATCCCAATTAGGAAAAACGACGCCGAATGGCACCGAGCCGGGGGAACTGCATTCCGGTTCACCGCGCCGAACCATGGGGAAAAATCGACCCGCCGCCGACGCCGACCCGGCTACGGAACCAGCTCTGCACCGCGTGGCCGTGGCCGCCCGCTGCCCGATGCCCAATTTCTGCCGCTGGGCTATCGACTTTTCGGTTCCCTCCTTTTTGCCCTTTTGCGCGTTGATCTGGATCTTCCGCACGAGAACTTGCAAACCGAACCCCGGGTGTAACTCAGAGAGTCCTTGCGAAAGGGGACTTGTAGCCTTTCTCATCTGGCCGACCCATCTGCTCCTTCCAAGCTTTGCTTCTTGCCGACCACTAGATCCGCATACACTTCCCCGCGAAGGCCCCTTCCCCACCGTCATAGCCCAGCAGACCTCTGCCCGGCCGTTCCATTCCATTTGCCATGGCCGTCGCAAAAGAAGGGGACCAGGATCCCATAGAGGCCATCGAGCTCCCAGCCAAGAGTACGTCGTCGACCAGCGACCCGGGTGAACCAGAGCCGCAGCCTAAATCGCCCGCCGACGGCATTGCCGAGGCAAAGGAGAGCGAAGTCACTCCCGATGAGGATGACTTCCACCCGGGCTGGCGGCTGTGGACCATCATCGTCGGGCTCGCTGTCACGCTGGTGCTTACTGCGCTGGAAAACACCGTCGTGACGGTAGCCGCGCCGGTGATTGTCACGGAGCTGGGGCTTGGGGAGGACTACATCTGGGTTACAAATGCTTTTTTTATTTGCAGGTTGGTGCTGGTGCTAGTCGTGCCTTAGGTGTTGCTCCCTGTTCAGAACGCTGGAGCTAACCGGTACCTTGTTCTCCAGTGCTGCATTCCAGCCCCTGATCGGCCAGCTATGCAACGTCTTCGGTCGGCGATACATTATGCTCATCAGCGTCGCTGTCTTCACGCTGGGTAGCGGTCTCTGTGGTGGGGCGACAAACGGCGCCATGTTGATCGCCGGCCGAGCGATTCAAGGCACAGGCTCTGGAGGCATCATGCTGCTCAACGGCAAGTTTTACTTCCCGCAGCCTCCGACTTCGTCCCACCTCTAAGCATGCTCTTGCTAACTTTCTACCTAGACATCATCGTCTCCGATCTTGTGCCCCTCCGACAGCGTGGCATTTATGTTGGCGTAATACTGGTCATCTACGGCGTCGGCACCACCCTCGGCCCGTTCATCGGCGGCGCCATCGTCGCAACGACCTCATGGCGCTGGGTCTTCTACATCAACCTCCCCATCGGTGGGGCCTCGCTAGTGATCCTGTTCCTCTTCCTGCAGGTGCACTGGAACCGCGAGACGACCTTTTCGCAGAAGATGGCGCGCATCGACTTTGTTGGAAATGCCGTGCTCGTCGCTGCTACCGTCGCGGTCCTCTACGCGCTCGCCTACGCCGGTATCTTGTATAGCTGGAGTTCATGGCACACGCTGGTGCCGCTGCTGCTCGGCTTTGCCGGTTTCTTCCTGTTCGCCTGGCTGCAGGGCGGCCCGTTCGCAGCAGCGGAGCCCGTTATGCCACCACGCCTGTTCGGGAATCGCACCAGTGTCGTTATCGGCATCAACACATGGATGAACTCGGCCCTCGTTTTCTGGGCCATCTTCTTCCTACCTGTCTACTTCCAGGCCGTGCTCCTCTTCGGCTCCATGCGCACCGGCGTCGCGTTGCTACCCCAGTCTCTGGTTGCAATCCCGGGCGCGGCCATCGCCGCCGTCGTCATCTCCCGCTGGGGCCGGTACAAGCCGATCCACGTGGCCGGCTTTGCCATCTTTACGCTGGGCAACGGGCTCTTCAGTCTACAAGACCAGGACACCAGTACCGCCCGCTGGGTCATCTTCCAGTGTGTGTCGGCGCTCGGCGGCGGTATGCTACTCAACAGCCAGTTGCCGGCCTTCCAGGCGCCCGTGCCCGAGAAAGACCAGGCGGCCGCCACGGCAGCGTTCTGCTTCATCCGCAGCATCGGATTCGTATGGGGCGTCGCTATTCCGGGCGCCATCCTCAACAACCGCATCGACTCGCTGCTCAGGCAGGGCGCTGTGTCAGATCCGGCCGCCGTCGCCCTGCTGTCATCCGGCCATGCATATGGGTCTGCGAGCGCCGCCCAAGTGGAGGCCTTTCCTCCCGACGTGCAGAACCAGATCCGCTACGTGTACGCCGAGGGCCTGCGGAGAGTGTGGCAGATTGCCATTGCCTTCGCCGGCGTCGCCTTCTTACTGAGTATCCTGGAGGGGGAAATCCGGCTGCGGGAGAATCTTGAGACCGAGTTTGGCCTCAAGCACGGGAACGATCGCCACAGTCGTGCAAAGCGCGAGGACGGGAAGGCGGATGTGGAGAAAGGCGTAACGAGCGGGTCTGCGGAGAAGGGGCTTTGAATGATGGTGTCGAGAGAAAGCGCCTCGAGTCTAGACCGTCACTGATGTTAGGCATGTGACGTTTCAACTCGAGCCTGGAATCTGGAGCGCCATTTTACTCCCAACTTCGTTGAAGTCAGATCTCAGACCGCAAGGAGTTTATACCGCATGTTTACTGCATATGGGAATTGGCTGAGTGTGAAGATCAAGGACCGGCGGCTTGGACGAGGCCGCAGCTAGTTCTGTTTTCTTTAGTCTCAAGAGCATGGGTATAGGCATAGATCGTCTGAAATTCCTTCTGTTAAGATAAAGTACTAATTGGTGTAAATCCACTGTTGACTTTCGACATCTACGGGTCCAGCTCTCGTTACTCCGATGGAGACAGGTCAGGTAATGCATGGCCCAAATCAAGGGCGCAAGTTGAGCTGTATCGGAGTACTCGGACCATAGCTACCTAACAGGGAAGTTAAAAGACTAGCATGTGTACGCCGAAAGGTTCGGATGCCCGGGGCTCCGTTACTCGTACCGTCCGATTGCTAACGAGCAGACCGCTGCCATATAATGTCTTTGATACCTCCATTCTCCGTCAACATTTGGCTGCCTGCTTCCTTTTCCCTTACCTACCCTCTTAGTAGCCGGTTTGACACAGCAAACGCAAGAAGGTATAGCTTGGTGCGAAGCCTTTAGTCGACACGATGTGGAAGGGTACATCATCAGGCCGTGTCAAGTCTCCGGACCCAGCCAGCCCTCTACCCACTACTCAGCACGCCATCGTCCAAGACAGTATGGGAAAGCCCCGGCTAGTCACCGAGGCCGGCGTCCCTGCCCTCCTGCCAGGGACAGCCCTCGTCAAAACGGAGGCTGTGGCGCTCAACCCCAGCGACCACAAAATGGGTGCTTACTTCCCTGCTCCCGGCGCCGTCGTAGGCATGGACTTCGCCGGCATAGTCATCGCCATACATCCCACCAACCCCGCAAACCCGCGGAACATTGCTGTCGGCGACCGCGTCTGCGGCATTGTGCACGGGTCCAACCCAGGGCGCAAAGAAGACGGCGCATTCGCGGACTACGTGCGTGCCCGGCCAGAGCTGCTGCTCCGCGTGCCTGCAGGCATGTCACTCGAGCACGCCGCGACGCTATGTACGGGTCTGTCAACCAATCTGCTGGCCCTGTGGGAACCGGAGGGGCTCGCACTCGCTGCGACGCCCGATACGCCCGCGGCGACCCCCTTCCCCGTCCTCGTCTATGGCGCTAGCACCGCCACGGGCACCCTCGCGGTGCAGCTGCTGCGCCTGTCCGGGCTGGAGCCCATCGCTACATGCTCGCCGCGCAACTTCGATATGGTACGCGGGTTCGGCGCCGCCCAGTGCTTCGACTACACGCGTGTGGGCGTGGCCGACGAGATCAAGAAGGCCACGGGCGGCAGGCTGCGGCACGCCTACGATTGCATCACGGACGCGGACAGCGTGGCCATCTGCTACGGGGCGCTCTCGCGCGCAGGCGGTCGCTATGTCTGTCTGGAGAAGTGTCCCGAGGAGCTGCGAACGCGGAGGGCCGTGAAGCACGAGTTTATTCTGGGGTACGACGTGTTTGGGGAGGAGGTCCCGCTGAGCGGCGGGTATGAGAGGCCGGGCGACAAGAGCAAATATGCACGCGCGGTCGAGTGGTTCGGCGTGTTTCAGAGGCTGCTGGATGAGGGAAGGCTCAGGACGCACCCGGTCCAGGTCTTGAATGGCACTGGGCTAGACGGTGTGCTGAAAGGGCTGGAAATGTTGAAGACGGGATCGGTGAGCGGGAAGAAGTTAGTGGTACGTGTGTAGTATGTAGTAGGCTTGTAGAAGTGCGCAGCCCGGATATAGCTACCGTGCCAAGACCTTTAAGGCTTGGCGCCCCCGGGCGATAGAAACATCCGTCCGCCACTCATCCCCCATCCATGATCCATCTCTCCAATCTGCACCTTCCTTCGCTCACAACCGCCATCTCGCCGCCTTTTCCGCCTTCACATCATGGCCCGCACGCGTCGTCGGAACATCCTCGAGGCTGTCTTTGTCAAACCAGACGGAGAGGAGGCTATCCTTGCGGTGATCTCCTATGACCGTGAAGCCTGGACACATATTGCCATTCGGTCAGCTGAAGATACAAAAGTTCCTCCATTTATCGCGAGGCCGTTTCCGATCCAGCCCGTCACTTCCTCCTGTTGGAACGTGAACCCCTATCCAGGGGGTGCCAAGATGGACCCACATGTGGCTGGTGATAGATACCTTGGAGGCTGTCCGGAACATCCGACAGTTTGGAAAAAAATACAGAACACAATCAACACCATTGACAACACAAAAATGACATCTTCGTGACACTCTGCAACCACTGTCCATTTTTCCTTCGTTTGCCCCGTAGCGGTTCCGACACCTCCCTCGGCAGCCTCGGGCGCCTCCGAATCGAGATCCTCTACCAAATATGCCTACACTTCGACATTCTCTCCTGCTTCCGCTTTCGCCAGGTTAACAGATTGGCCCGCGAAGTTGTGTCCGGGCTACAAGAATAACGAAAGATTATGACCCATGCGCTGGAGGCTCTTCATACTGCGCTGAGGACGCGCACGGCAGCGTACGTTGGTCTTTCCGATCTATGTCGCGCTCTTCACACAACCGACTGTGCATCGTGTGGTTCCTTCGGCCCATTTCTGTTCCTGCCCACGACCAAGCGTTGCTGTCTGCCCTGCCTCGAATACGAGCGAGCCCGGGCGCTCCGGCTTGTGTCTCTTTCGCGCCTTGCCAAGGCATCCGGGTTGCCTCGGAACCGACTGTGCCAGATGCTTCCGGTGCTGAAAACTATTCCCGGTCCCTTTACTGTCACCAAGAACGCACCGGCCAAGGCTGTGCGGCATACCAGATCGGTTGAGGTCGTGGCTGCGGAAACAGCGCTCGAGACAGTTCTCGAAATAAGTCCCATCACGAGCAGCGTCGCCGATGTCATGAAGCGACTGCACTTCAACAACTCTCTGCCGGGACACCTTGTATCGACGGTTTTCCCATCCGTGCACAAGATGACGGGCGAGGTGGAGCCTGTCCTTGGTTGCAGAGCCTGCCAACTTGGCGGTCATCCTTTGAAGAGAAGCGCATATGCAGGGAAGTTCTATTTTTATTCCCTTGAAAACCGGGTCTACTCGAGAAGGGGAGTCTTGGATCACTTTGAAACATGCGTCTTCGCAAAGAAGGTTTGAGTAGTGGCCGACAAGTGATGGCGCGGAGCCCGACTCGTTGAAGCCATTTCGACGAAGTATTTTGTGGAGTGCAGGCTAAACGCCGTGCTTAACACGCGAGGTCTCAAGATTCCCAAGTCCACGAATTTACTCGTCTCCCTTCCATCCATCGCCAACACCCCTCATCCATTGCGCTCCAACCAGCCTCAACCCATGCTTCTGTACGAACTCTTCCGCCCTGAAGCTCCGTCTCTGAACAAACTCCTCCCCTCCAACATCGCCCTTCTCCAATAACAACCCTTGCTCCGGCTCCTGGAACACTAAGAACAGGTACCGATGTGGTCCAGACTCGTCCTTAGGTCCCGGAGCCAGGTACTGCGTGAGCGTCCTTCCCGTCGTGGTCACGCATCTTGGCTTCGACTCGGACACTGAGGGGTCGAAGGGCAACGAAATGTTTATCACCACCCAGTGCCTCCAATAAGCGAACTTGGGGTCGTCGGGCGTTGGCGCGTCGGGGTCGATCAGCATCAGCGTGAACTTTTGCCCTGATGCTGAGGTCGTCGAGTCCCCAAGAGGTGTGATGGAGACAATCGGCGCCTCTTTGACTTCACTGACGCGTACGAGGGTGCCATTGGAGATGTGCTTGCCGCTAGGGAAATTGACATTGACGTCGACCGTGGGCGTGAAGTCGCCAGCGATGACCGTGGACGGCAGAAAACTGGCGTGCTTAAGCGAGTCGAGGAGTGTGTTCGCCATGGTGTTGCTGGAGACAACATGATAGCCTACAGATTGAGATTGCTGAGCGGGTGAGGCCAAAGGAAGCCCCGGGGATCTTTGGATGCTTTTATTTCTGCCAATTGATACAACCTCTTAAAGTTTTATTATTGGTGGAATTTAGAGTTCCGTTCTTGGCGGAGATGCACCGCCTGGTTGGATAGCCGATGCCGGTACAGAATCCGGAGGCGTTCGCGATATAATCGAACGATAGTTCCTTGCTTCTGACGCTGCAGAATTTAGAGGTCGTTTTCGTTACGTGCGTGGGGCTCTGGATTGCTTACGTAGGGATATACCTATCAAGCCTCCTGCTGGCACTGCTGCTGTAGCAGCTGGCTACCACTGCCGCCGTCTTAGACCATCATCCCCGATAAGCCGATCAGATATAAACTATGACATTGGCAGCTCTTGCTGCCAAACACGTACTAAGTACTTACTCACACCCTGATTTCGCCCACTCTCGCCAGGATCTTCTCCACAAACCTCACACCCACGGTGATACTGTCGTGAGTCCCAAAGTCCTCATTCCCCTCGTCCAGGCAAGTCAAACAGCTCTCCACAATCCCCGTGTACATCATTCCCATTCTTGACGGCAACAGCCTCCTCGCCATCTCCACAAGATCCTTCTTCACCAAGGCCGTCCTGTCTCCCACATATGCCCGCTCAAATATCTTGTCTGTCAACTTGCTCCTCAACTCGAGGCCCCGCCCTTGCATGGGCTTTGCACTCCCAGTCACTGCTACCTCGCCACCATCATCATCGGCTTCCCTATACCGGTACCAGACGAAGGGACGCCATAACCCGATCTCGAGGAGACATACGCCCAGCGAATAGATCTCGTGCTGCATGATATATGTGTCTTCAATGCGGAGCCCTTGTCGCTGGGGGTGCCGGTACAGGTTGCGGTGCCAGGCCGAGTCGCCGAAGTGCCCGGACTGCTGCGAGACCGAGCGGAGCTGGTTGAAGCCGAGGAGGTAGGCGGACCCAATTGGGCAGCCTGGCGACGGAAACAGCACGATGTCCTCCGGGCGGATGTTCTTGTGGACGAAGTCACTGTGATAGTTGTGAATTGACGTGTGAATGGGGCGTTGAGATGAGAGAGCCCGAGGAACATACCATGCGTGGATATAGCTCACCGAACGGACGAGCTGCTGGGCAAGGTTGACGATGGCATTGTGGCTGACGTTTCCTTGCTCTACGAGGAGGCGTCGGAGAGTAGTTGGCGGTTGCGTACACAGCGGGGCGCGGTAGACGACGTCGAGCCTGGTGATAGACCTGCATTGAGGATCAGTCTTTCTCAATATTCCCTCGCATCGAAGAAGACCAAACGTATCTGGATCGATGGTTTGCAGCCGTCTAGCGAGATTTTCAACATCGCAAGTTGTCGACCCGTTGAGACCAATGGTTTCCATAATCAGGAGCTTGCCCGAACTGGCTTCGGCGACGGCTTTGATCGATGTATAGTGCATGACAATCGTTCGTTCCATGCCGGTGAGCTGATTGGCGTCGAAGTCAAGGTTCGTGTTGGTTTTGACCTTTTCCGCCTCTATAGCCCGGCGAAGGGCGAGCATAGTGTCCAAGGGATCCGTCCGAGCGTTCGGGTTCTGGTTTCGGTTCTTATGAGACTCCACCAGTACAGGGTCTAACACGCTGTCGCCGATGAGAATGATGAGATACCATGAAGGATCAAACCGGGCCTGCCATGCCTCCATCTCAGCCATCATCCTGTCAAGGGTCTTCTTGAAGATCGCGTATTTCCATTTTCCGAGCTTGAGGAACTTCAGAGTGTTGCCGTCTGATCCGATGGAGGACACCGCTGTTTCTATTTGCGAGACGGCTTGCAAGAGCGTGCCCTGGAGGTTTTGCAGCAGCATGAAATGACACTGGGCCAGTTCGCTGTTTAAGCGCTTCTGGTCTGAGATCCGACGGAGAAAGTTCAGTTGGGTTTCCAGTTTCATGCATGACGCCTCCAGGATCGTAACCTTCTTTTCCAGATCTTCCTCGGCATTTCTATACGCTTTGCACATAGACACGACCTTCTTGGAGAGTCTGTGAATGGGCGAGTGCTGTGCCGCCCAATGGCCAACGTACCACGCCGGTCAACTCACCTGTGCAGGTGTCTGCAGCGCTTATGAGGCCAAGACCCAGTTCGACAGACATGGCTGCCGGTCTTCTGGAAGTGATAGGACTTCTTCAGTGAAGCGCAAGCAAGTTGGGTGATCTCCGTCTTGCTCTTAAGAGCCGGGTGTGTCTGTTGCTTAATATGGAAAATGTTGGAGACTCAAGGTCTTTGAGACGGAGAAGCGAGTCCTGTTGAGAAGACTCCAAGAATTATGCCTTATACCCACCCACACTACAGGAAGGCTGTACGGTGTTAGCCTGAGCTGAATCCTTCCCTGCACTGCCTGCAGCTCCTGAAACACGGGACGGAACACCCTGCCGGGGCTCACTCGCTCATTCGCCCGGTCATAGACACTAAGCAAGCCACAAGTGAGCTGGTGTATAAAAAGAACATGGCACCACGCGTCACCCCGCTTTCGCTCTCATGACTCGCCCCTCAAAGGAAGGTTGTCAGCCTTTGCGACAGCGATGAGCCCCTTTTGCTTGTTGTAACCGAGGCTTCGATAGTACGGTTTAGGATCTCAACTCTCCTGCGCAGCAGTTGTGGCAGTGACAGCGGCAGATAAGGCAGGCGAAGACCGTTAAACCATTCAATACTGTTAAAAGATGGACAAAGACGTCCATGGATTAGTCGCAGCGGCCAGATTCGACACCGAGTTCCTCCCTGGATGCGTGAAACACCAACTTTACGATCCGGCGTCAACCTCTCCCATCAGAGATATGGGATATCACTGATCAGAGACGAGATAGGGCGTGGAACATCGGGAGTAGTCCGCAAGGAGGAACTCCGCAACAACCCACCGGGGCCACCGCAGGAGCCACAGCCGAGACTGCGAGCAGTCAAGCAGATGAGAAAGCTTCAACCAAGCCAATCAATGTGGACGTACAGGAACGAACTGGCTGCTGTCGTGAAGTTCTCGCAGCCACAGGTACGGTTCCTACCATATCCATAATCCATGCTAATTAGCGCAGAATCAATGCTCATCCGACGAAACGCAGTATGCTCCACACTTCGTTGGCCTACTGGGGTGGTTCGAGAATGACGAGTCCCTGTTTATCGCAATGGAATACTTGTCTGCAGGTGACCTTGAGCACTTCAAAAACCCTTCGCCTCCATTTCCCGAGCTGGATACCAGTCGGATCGTACGACAGCTTGTGCAAGGAGTGCGGCATATGCACGAGAATGGCTTCGCCCACCGCGATCTCAAGCCTGGTGTAGGTTCAATTCTCACAGCCCATGGGCAACGGGACTTTACTAAATCATGCTTAGAACATTCTCATCTCGTCCCCAGCCCCATCGTGGCATGTTAAGATTGCCGATTTTGACATCAGCAAGCAGGCCTTCCAAGGCGTCACGCGTCAATACACGATGAACATGTTTGGCACTATGGGTTATGCAGCACCCGAAGCCCTTGGATACTTCGATGAGAGCGATGACACTATCATGTACACTATGTCAGTGGACGTCTGGGCCGTTGGTACCATCGCGTTGACATTACTGCTTGGACGCGAGGTGTTTCCCCGTCAGGGTGACCTTTCGAGATACATCTTCCGTCAAAAGGAACTTGACTTTTCGAGAGATCAGGGCGGCGAGCTGACTGCTTGCTGTCGGGATTTCATCACGCGGATGCTGGCGCCGGATCCTCTAGTCCGACCGACTGTCATCGCTGCGCTTGCCCATCCATGGCTGAAACAGGCTAGCACGCCATTAAATGACGACACCGAGATGCGAGATGCACAGCCGCTCGGCCATAGAAACCTTAAGATGGAGCCTCGACCAGACAACGGTCTCAGCATATTTCCGGACACTAAACCTCAAACACAGTCGGACACAACAGCAAACATCAAGCAAGAAGAGACAGAAGCGAAGGTCAATGACTATCCGGCGAGGCATCCTGCTTGGACGCAATCCGAATCGGAGGCAGAGTCAAAGACCAAGCAGGAGACGAAGGAGGAGGCCAAAATCGCCGAGCTCAAGCTCTATCCCGCTACTCTTCAACAAATACACAATTGTCTCTCCCTCGACAGCGTTCTGCTTACACCCAAGCTGAAAGGCCTACTTTTTGAACAGGTAGTTTTAGACGGTGTAGCCGCTGCAAGTTTGTTAACTGACGCTAATTAACGCGTGCCGCTACTGGCGTGACACAGACTCGATATTTCGTCCTCCGGTCCGACAATGCTACAGATATCGAGACGAGTGCCGCCAACGGCGTGTGGACTTCCAGCCCGCGTGTCAATAAGATCCTCGATAAGGCGTACGCGAGTTCAGTTGGCCATGTCGCGATGTTCTTCTCCGTCATTCAGAGGTAGGCGCTCCACTTGCCCCGTATACCTCCCTACATGAAATGGACGGGTGCTTACCCCGACATCAGTCGCAAATTCTGCGGCGTCGCCCGCATGATCTCAGCCCTCGACTGGGACACACGAATCCGCATTGGGTCGAGGACGTTTGGCAGGGTCGGTTCATGCTCGAGTGGCTTAGCCACACAGAGCTTTCGTTTGATCTGGTTAAGCACGTGCCGGTGAAGGAGAGCACCCCGGGTTTCCGGGCTATTTCGTGTTTTGATAGACAAGAGATCTCGAGAGGGAGCGCCTGGGAGCTGCTGCGCGCTTATAGTGCCGAGGAAAGGCTGCAGAGGCCATGATACTCTAACCTGCTACTGCCTAACGTGGGACATAGATACAACATGCCGAGATTGAGGACAAAGACCACAAGCCAGCCAGGTGCAGGAAGTGTAGCGAAACAGGAAACGGGGCAGGAGATTGAGATACAGACTATTTCTGCATATAAAGGACCATGAGGTGGAGTCGGTGTTAGATTCTTCGTATTAACGAAGTTTTTGAAACTCTCGTTACTAGGATAACGAAGTATCGTCGCTACCGGTATACAAGACCTTGACTGTGGCAAGCCCCAGTAAGTGTGAAGCGAAGCTTGGCGATC